>VXAA01001233.1:0-59220 GCA_013399115.1 Anseranas semipalmata | reverse complement strand
TCTCCTCTCCTCTCCTCTCCTCTCCTCTCCTCTCCTTTCATCACTTTTCAGCCAGGTCAGCTGCAGATTTCAGGCACATGACAACATGTGTAGTTACCGCTTATGAGTGCTATTGCTGGGGTGAGAGGGAAGAGGTGGCTCACTGCTGGGAGAACGCAGCAGAGGTGGTAAAAGTATGCAAGGTTTCTTGACCAAGCTGACCTGACAGCTGGCTGCCACTGCAACAGCAGTCCTGCCCACTTGCCTTGTTCCCTGGCTGCCCGGAGAAAAGATAGCGTTGGGATTTCCATTGTGGGGTAAATGGTGGGAACAGCAACCCAATGATGTGATTTTCCTTACCCTGGAACATGCCAATCACTGTCCTGCCCATTCCCCCTTTTGTGCTGGCTAGTAACCCTGCATCTGCCTTGGGCTTACTCAGGGTTCAATGGACAAGTGACTGGGATGATTTAACTCACTGAAACTTCAAGAAGCAATCTTTCTTCTTGTTGTGTTCTCTTTCTGACACTCCCCACATGTTCAATTTACTCACAGTGGAGTCTGGCAAACACCAAAGCCAGCTGAAGGTAAACAGTGGCTGTGCACCAAGGCAGGAAAGTATGAGGAGGGCAGGAGAACAGGACCTTTGCCTATCAGGGTGGGAAGCTGTTCTCTCAACTCAACCTGTAAAACTGCACAGTGAGTTACAGACATTGTAGAACTAGTTGAAGAGTACAGTCTAGGCTAGGAGAGACAGGAATTGGTTGAATTGTCTTGTACTTTTCTTGAGGGGTCTGGGGAGATAATTTTTTCCTACTTTGTTGACATCAATTCTATCTAGGGTTAAATGTTGCCCTGCTGAGACATTGTGATAACATTTTTTTTGTGGAACTTCCCACTTTAACAAAACTGAAATTTCAAAGTTTCGGCACCAAAATGTTTGGACAAAGTTCAGATACCATCTTAATGTTGGATTTTTATTTATTGATTGATTTTGTTTGTTTGTTTGGGCTTTTCCATTTTCCCATTTTCATATGCATATTGACATTAAAGTATCCATTCTTTCTTTGAATGAGTCCACATGTTCATGCTAATAAGGATTGTACTTGGGCTCTCCTTGTGGCTAGGAACTTTTGCATGTTATCACAATAGTTTTGCCCCTCTGCTCTTCCTGCTTCAGATATGACAGAGAAGGTAGAGCACACCAGCTCTTTTCCTGGATAGCCCTTCGAGCCACTGGAAGAAGAGACACAGACATGCACACAGAACAGAAAGGCGATTCTAGAGCCAAGGGGTCAGTGCACATGCTTCACCCTATAGCTCTGGGCTCCTGAGTCCTGGTGCATGGGTCAGCCTTCTCCCTGTCAGCCCATTCTGAGACCTGCTGAGACCAGAGCCTGTGGGCTCTGCTGCTAAGGAAGACCCATCCACACCAAACATCGCTCTCGCAGAATTTTTTTGCATGAGAGCTCTAACCTTTGCACAAATCTTCTGAAGAGTGACTGTCACTCCCTGCACTAATAATTAATGGGGATGGACTGTGCATATGATCATCTATTCTTTTAGAATTTATCTGTCAGTTTTCTCTGATTTTCTCCCTCGTGACACCAGAGAGGATTTCGTGTCCATTCTGTCAGGTTGCTCATGCATCTTTGCATGTTATTTTCAGAGGGAACAGGCTCTGTCACCGTGACTGTCAACCCATGCTAGATGCTGGATGGTCGTTATGGATGTACAGTTTTACAAACAGAACACAGTCTTCCACTGGGGATCTGCCCACTGCAGATTCATCCCAGTGAATGATACGTCAGGGTCATCTCCTTCTATTTTGTCACATGCCAAATTTTACCTCTGATGTCTACAGCTGTGGCTGTAAACACTGAACTTGTGTATCCAATAACCTCTTACATCGTTGCCTTTATCCCAGTGATTTTCTGTGTTCGTAGCTGGGCTACTCAAGTGTTTATTGTGACATGCCCTTTTGCCACCAAAAATGTTAATTATGGATATGTTCCTCATGGCCTGGGGAGTGCAGCCTGGCTCCAGGCATGCAGACTACAGAGATATTGGTGGCTTTGAACTTGCCTTGCCTGAGTGTGTGGAAAATTTACAGTCTGTTCTCCAAACGGTCATGCAAACAAGGAGCGATGGACAACTTAGCTGTGAAGTAGCATGTAATGAGGAAAAAGGAAGCCCTCCTTCCCTTGCATTATCTGGAGCCTGTCTGGGTACGAATGTCAAATATCTACATTTTTCATGTCCTCCTATATCATAAGTGGGAGATTTGGTCTAAAGTCCTCATTGGATATCTTTCAGGAAGGAGACAAACCTGACATAGACTTCTTTGCCACTCAAGCTAACAAGAATCTCAAATTTTTGTGAGTTGACACATTTTGCTCAAAGGTGGGTCAGTGTTTGGAGTCCCTCTCTACTGCATTTTTAATACTATGGTTTCAGCTACTACAGGCTTTCACTCTTGTTCTGTCTTCTGAAGGCCCTCATCATTGTAAGATGGACCTTGCTCATCTTAATTGACCAGAAGCTATTTTGGTTCCAGGATTTTCTACAGATACTCATATTAGAACTCCATTTCAACCAGGGAATTAGACTCCAACTTTTCTTTCCCAAGCCTTAAACTCTAAGACTGTTATCTATACTTCTCACCTCCATAGCTGGGAGTCCTCTCTCCTTTTATCTTTACAGGTCCAAACCTTTTCAACCTTGTTACAGACTCTTCACCCCTGGGAAATGCAGTATTCGGTTGTCGCTACACAATAAAAGGCAATGGTGGGCTGAATCTTGATTTGCTGTCATATCGCTAAGGTGGAGTCTAATGAGGGTTAGTGTGCATCTGACCAGAGCTTAGGTGGCTTCACCCTGTGCGTTCAGGAAAGTTTTGATTCCAGATACCCGCAATGCAGCTACCTGGAGATTTATCCTTGCCTTTGCCAGGCATAACACTATCTCCAGTGCTTCAAGAACCAATGCAGCATTTGATAAAGTAGTTGTGCAGTTACTACTTGCATGACAGATACTGAGACCTCCACCACGTAATGACATACTGGGGGTAGCTGCTTGGATTCACTCACTGCTAAGAGTGCACATGGGATTCATTCAAAGAAAAAAAGATGTCTTACCAGTAACCGGTGTTCTTCACAATGTGTAGTCCACATATACATTTGTCTTCCATCTGCTTCTCCTCTCTCCTCAGAGTCCTTCCAGGTATGAGTCCTGTGATTGAGAGGTAGAATTGTTAGAATGTACATTTGGGCTACACTTCTCAAAGAGCATCGGTTACTGGTAAGTAACCTTTCTTCTAGTTTTAGATTGTTCTTGCAAAAGAGCTGAAAGAATCATCACCTTTCTGTATTTGCACTGCTTATGCTTCTGTCCTGGGGTCAGAACTCAATTACTACTCTGAATCTACTCTGAACAAACCGAACAGAAGTTAGATGAAAAAAAGATCCTCAGATTATGTGATCCATTCCAAAACAAAGGACAGTTCCTTGGTGTATCTTTTCTTTTTCTGTTCAGTTATTTAATTTCACTCAGAGGGTGGTGAGGCACTGGAACAGGTTGCCCAGAGAGGTTGTGGATGCCCCATCCCTGGAGGCATTCAAGGCCAGGCTGGATGTGGCGCTGGGCAGCCTGCTCTAGTAGTTGGCAACCCTGCCCAGAGCAGGGGGGTTGAAACTAGATGATCTTTAAGGTCCTTTTCAACCTATGCCGTTCTATGATAATTGTACAATATTGCTTATTGCCAAAGAGGTAATTACTTCTAGCCATTAATATCCACAGGCGTTTTTGTGAACAGTATATTGAAGAGTTAATATGAATTATGTTCTTTTAAACTTTCACACTCTAAAAACCCTGTTATTGTCAGTTTGCTGAGTGCTACCATGGAGAACTGTCACAAATAGCAACTGTCTCTGGGCTTGACTGACTGACTGGTCTACTCTAAATTACTCTAAAGTCCTCATTCCAGCAGGGTGTAACACACTGATACATAGCTTCTTTGAGGTTGTGGGGTCATATATTGCTAATGGTTTAATGTTTAGGGATGTCATTTCAAAAAGTGTGCTGTTGTTGCTTTAGTTTATTTTTATTCACCCAAGGAAATTCATGGGAAATTTCTTCTCCTTTTTTCTCATAAGAAAACATTTTCTGTGTGAAAATTAAACACAATAAAAAGAACGTATACATTTCATGCTTTTCTGAACTATTGCTGTGGAGAGTTGTTTTGCTGAAAAATCAGTTGGTGCTTTAGGGTTTTTGTTATAAGAAATATTTCTATTAATAACCTTTAAACTTTTACATTTACCAATGGCATACCTGATTTTGTACATATTTTAACCTAACTAATACAAATACAGAAAATGTCTGTAGCACTGAGAGATTTCTTGATTTTGTTACTGCATGTTTAGCTCTTTTTACAATTCAGTTTAAGAGACTGCAAACCAAAGTTAGTGATTTAAAAATTGCACAGGAATGCAACTGTTGTTCATGGAAGAAAGCATGTACAACAGATGGCTGCCAAGTGTTAGAAGTAGTATAATTGTTCTGAAGATTCGGAGATATTGCCTTCCCACAGAATTCAAGCCTCTGGATGCCATTCAGCTGGTGCCTGAAGGAACGGGTGTAGGATCTATGGTTCTGTTTCTACTAGCATGTTCCCAGTCCTGACTGCTGCATTGTGGCTGCTCTGAAACAGTCCAACAGCAGCTTCCAGGAGGGAAATGGCCTCATGCAAAGGTTATTTACTCGGGCTGAGCAAAGTATCAGCCATAGTAAGAATAAGTTATTTTGGTACAGCATAATTTGCCTTTTAATTGTAATTAATTAATTTGACCATCTTCTTAATATATTTAATTAAGAAGATGCACCGATTAAAGTTTCATCTAGTATCGTGAATATATTTTTCCTTAGATTTATAAAAACAATTGCATATGTAATTTTCCATGCTGTCTAGTGAGATGTTTCAGCATTTAAGCATAAAAGTTCTTTGTTGAATAGCATAGTCACAGACATTTCATTTCTTTGTACTAATATCTGATTGCAGCCATACATTAGATAAATGGAAGCAGTTCAGACTAATCACTTTTTTTGTATTACTGAAGGACAGTTTCCTCTTCAGAGGAGGAGGCCAAATCTTTAACCGAAGATAATGTGAGTTAGTTCTTTGAAATCAGTAGAGTTATGCTGATTTATACCAAATAGGTTATGGCCCCTAATCTTTAGAAAGTAATCAAGCTACATCTATGCATAAGTAATATTTGAGGTGCTTTGTAGCTGCAGCATAACCTTATTTTGACTGACAAAGCTATAAAAACATTTATGTATTTACCTTTCATGGTTAAACTAATCTAGTGTAAGTGACAAGTATAACAAGCCTTGTTTTGAAAATGGGTAAAATACAAAATCACTTGGTAATTCAGTTGTTCATGAAAGTCAGAGTGCATTTGCATTGTTAGTGCAGATGAAGGAGAAATGTTCATAAACTTCAAAGTTTAAAAAGCAGTCTTAAATTTGACAAAAGAAATGGTAGTTAGAAAAAGAGGACGAATCTTATCTTGGTGGAAAATTTTAAAAAAATGGTACTGATTTTGGGTACCTTCATTCTTTGATCTCTAATTTGAGATTTTTTCTTATTAAAGACTCCTTAAAATCAGTCCTCTTCAGATGTTTAAAGCTAGGCGTCCAGGCTTATGGGCAAAGAAGAATGAAAAATGAAGAGTTCTGTGTTTTGTTTGAATATGGAAGTGGAAAACAAGCTTGGAGATCCACTTGCCACACATCATTTCTGAAGACTGCTTACCAATTTTGCTTCTCCCTTTGATACACACTTCTCAACTTGAGTGAGTTGGAAACTTCACCAGTAACCCTCTGCAGACAAAGGTTTCTGTGTAGTTTTGAAACTCATCCTACAGATACCGAATCCTAACGTGTAACGAAATAAGGGTATCACTTGAAAAGGCAAAGTTCGTATCTTTTTATACTGAAAAAAAAAGCTCGGAATAAAACATCCAGATAAACACTATTTAAGAATCTTTATGTTAACTATTAAAGCTTAATCTTGTCACATTAATTTATAAAGAATGTCTTACTCTGCACTATTCCAGAGAAAAGTGTCAATTTAAGTTCCAAAAAACATACTGTGGTATGCATTTTATGATAAAATAGGAATGAAAACTAGATTTCAGGAAGTTTAGGGACTATTTCCTTTCCTGTGGCATCAATTATAGGTTTAAACATGCACACATATGTAAAGATGCTCTAATCTATACAGGCATTTGATTGGAGATTATCTCATAGCACATATTCATGTCAATTTATTTCACTTCTGTAGATAAGTCATCTTTAATATAAGGTATTCTTATTAAAATCACAGTCTTTAAAATGCATTACTTGCAGCAAGTAGACACTGCTTTCAGAAATAACACAATTTTTAACGGTAATATCTTTGTGGCAAAAAATGCACCTAAAGTAATTCCATAGTGGATGCATTTCCAAAGTGCTGCATAGAGGCAATGATACAAAAGCTTGTGAGTTACTTATCTCACAGAAATGCAGATAGATTTTTAGTGTGAACAAGGGTGTAGGAATATTATTGGTTATTTAGTGGTAGCGGGGTAAAGGATTCTCCTGACGATGCCGTGCAGGTGGAGTCCCTGAGAGTAGATTGCCTGTCTTTATTTGAGGTGCAAATGAACATATCTGTCAGTCCTTCTCCCACATTATCAGTTTGTCTGACTCTCTCAGAGAAGGGCTTTTCCTCTCTTCTTTTTGTTAAATGACATTTAGCTTTTGTCTTTGTAGTGAGTCCTTTGGCTGGTCCATTTCTTTTGACAGTCCTCTAGCTCCTTAACTTTCTGTAACGCAAAGATGGGAGGATATCAGTAGGTGACCAAGACAGCCCTCTGGTTTGGTACAGGCTGCAAAGTAAAAATAGTATGTTCAAAATGAGTTACTTACTGGGAGAAACATCAATGAAGTTTCCACAAGTCATCTTTTCCCTGTTCCCACATACAGATTATTTTAAGAAATGTGTTCGTGTATATAATTAAAATGCTATTTTTTTACTGTTTTGTTTAATTTTGTCATTTAGGCTCACTGTGAATTTATATTATTTTAATTTCATTCCTAACATTTCTGCAAAAATGAATTTTCAATTATCTTAGAGTAATTTGTGTTCCAAAATTTAACTGATAAATAAAAGAGTTTATGTTAACTACACTGAAAACTGTTAGGACTTTGCTGTAAGTCTCACTGGGACCAAGATTTTTTTTGGTATTATAAGCTGTAACTTTGGTTACATTACTGCCATGGCAAAACATCAGTATCTCCTTAGTACCTCTAGGGAATGAAGTCAATAGTTTTAGAATCCAAATGTCTCTCTTAATGTGGAAGTAATTTAAGTCCCCTTAGTAAATTACTATCTTTTAATAAAATGTGAGAGAAAATAAAGATATGAAATGATAGGAATTTTGGTATGATCAAGACAAATGTGCTGCATACAGATCTTCAAAAGAAACTACTGTGGAAGTGAAGGATTCATGTTGTTCCATTATCATTTACAGACTGAAGAACTTACCATTCACTTTTACTAAACTTAAAGAACTTGCAGCTTTGTGGCTTTCTGACAACCAGGTAATGGCTTTCAATATTCATAATTTCTTTAGTAAAGTGCTAGGGTTCTTAGTAAGGGCCCTAAATGAAGCCCGTAATTTAATACATGACTGTAGTAGAATTTTAGAAGCGTTTAGTCGCAGTCCAGCTTGCTACTTTCATACCAAGGTGTAGATTCTCCTGGCTGTCAGTTATTACCTGGGAAAGCTCTTGCTTCTAACTAACCTTCTATATCCTGACAAAAGTAGTAATAAAGGCCAGAATTATCAAGAAAATATTTTGTAAATAGAAATTCAAGAGGTAAGACTTTGTTATTAAACTTGTTCTTAGCTTGTCCCAATCCTTATTCCATCTATGCCTACATTTTTATCTTCTGCCTTTTCCTGTCCATGTTTCCATTCCTGCATATTTTAAACTCCATTAAAGTCAGTGGGAGTTTAAATATGTAGAAGACGAACAAGTAATCTTAGTCTTGTTTTGGAGAAAATTCTCATTTAAGTTCCTTTTAAATTTAAGTATGCCTTTCTCAGTTCCAAGGGGCTTGGTTTGTATGTCACTGCTATATATTCTTTAGGATTCTATTTTTGAACAAATTATGTAACACGAACACAGAGAAATGCAACAGTTCACCAGCATCTGAGCACTAAAATAAGTCCCCCATCAATCCTTGCTGGTATTGGTGGATAGAATAATTTTGTAGTTCCAGAATGCAACTCTAAATGGAGAAAAACTCGATTAGTACCATGCTAGAAATGTTCAACATACCTAACAGTTTTTAATAATTACAATAAATTTTCATAATCTCATCTTTCTCACCTTACAATAATGCGCAACATCAGATATTATACCTCCTTAACTGAAGTTGATCAGGGTAATTCTACAGGGGCCAATTACCGTGCTACTGCAAATTAATCCATCCTTTTATCTGTATGAAGAAGCCACAGGGACTTGGGCCCCGCCGCTGCCTGTTTGCAGGAGACCAAGCGCGTCTGCCCATGCTAAGCACAGCTGAGGGCAGAACCGTGCAGAGCAGCGCAGACAGGGTTGTTTCTTTGTCATGACACCAGACAAACCTCCAGGCTCCTGCCCAGCGCATAGCACTCAGCCAGGCCCTCAGACAAAGCCAAGTGTACTGCAGTCAATAGATTTACTTCAGCACGTGCTTATTGCATTTCTCCTTAAATTTACTTTTTACTTGTATAGCTAAGCAAAAAAAAAAAAAAAATGCTGAAGGGAGGGGAGGCTAATTGGGAAGGATAATGTAAACTGATGAGTAAATTTTAAAGTGCTAAATTAGGATTCTCCTCCTGTTCACTCTTATTTCCATCAAAAAAATAACGTTACATGACTCCTCTACCCAGCCACAGAACATACACTTCCTTTTAAATATATGATATTTTTACAGCATTTTGACTTTCCAACGATACAGTTTAGATCAACTTCTATTCTGTGAACTGTGACAGTCACTCCTAGATGCTACATTAGAGCAAAGCAATTAAAATTATCAATTGAAATAAAACCTAACGGTAACATCTGAATATTCAAGGTGCCTCCACGTAGCTTGCACCAGGGCTACCCTCAGGTGAACCAATAGCTATCATCAACTTACTCCTCATCAACCTTGGCTTAAAACAATTTACAGCCACAATTGTGGGTGTTTTAACCGTGCAGTTGCAGCTCTGTTCTGCTGATCCTTTAGCTTCCTTGGTGGTATGAGTCTGAACATGCAGTCAGTATTTCTGATATTTAGTGTTCTTTGGGTGACCCTGGTGGGAATTACAGGCAGACTAGAAGTGAGGAGTGGTTTTAGTGGTTTTTAGTTAACACTGGTTTTAGTCCATGGAGAGGGTTATTTTCATACAGAATTTTAGTTATTCTTGTGTTATCTATTTGTCACATGCTAAAATCCTGTTTCAGTTAACACACATGCTCTGAGTGACCAGTCCTTTGTTTTGCCTTTCCTATACAGTCCAAGGCCCTCATTCCACTGCAAACTGAGGCTCACCCAGAAACAAAGCAGAGAGTGCTGACTAACTACATGTTTCCCCAGCAACCCCGCAGTGATGAAGGTAAAACATCTTCAGCAGTTCCTACACAGGCAGGAACAGTGCTTGTTCAGGTAGTGGAGATAAAACAGAGGGAGGGGTTTCAGACACGGTTCTGTGTATGAGTCTCTTTTCTGACACGTAAAGCCAGTGGTGCAGACATAACAACCCATATCTTGTCACACACAAAGGGCTCCTGTTTCCAAATCCATTAATCTCAGGCCATCAGATTTACGTTTTCTTTTACATTTTCAGAAGAATGGCCTCGTATAAATTACATGAACCTGGGCATGAAGTCTGCATGGGGCAGAAGCCAAGGGTATGGCTCGGAGCTGGGCAAGGCCCACTCAGCCTGCAGGGACACTGGGCCTGTCTGAGGGAGCCGGGGCGGGGGCACCTCCAAGACGTGTGGGGTGCAGAGCACTGGGCCCAGCAGGGCTGGGGGCTTGGCTCGTGACATACCTGTGTTAAGCTGGAGTCTCCATTCCCCCCCGTCCTCTGCCCTGACACCCTCTTGCTTCCCACCATTCTGCTTGTGATTTTAGCATTAAAATTCATTTGTAGTGGTTTGTCAGCTAATACTTTTATTGCCCCCCACAACAGTTTTAAGGCAGTAACCCAAGATTACAGGGTCAAATAAGAACTTGTCTTTTTAGGTCATTTCCAATTTTTTGCTGAGTGCACTAATCCCTTGTTCTGTTGCATTGCTGTTTGCAATTAACTGTAGATTTCCAGTCAGACAGTGATAGTTTTAATCCTACTTTATGGGAGGAACAGAGACAGCAACGTATGACTGTTGCCTTTGAATTTGAAGAAAAAAAGGAAGAGGAGGAAAATGCAGGGAAAGTTAAGGTAAGCTCTGTTTAATTTTTTCTCCTACTCACATATTATGGACAGGGTCCAATATACTGATCTTGAATTGAACTATTTCTGTGTTCTAAATAACCAGAAAATTCTTGGCACCGTGTTTCAAGTATAGCAGTTAAGAAAGAAGAACATACCCATTCTCCCTGAAGTATACAGTATCAGGGAGTTTGCTGTTGTTGTCTAGACAGCAAAACTTTGATTTAGGAGCCCTAATGTTGGGTTCTTAATGTGACAGGTATTTTATCATTAAGACAAAATTAACACAAAATGTTTAGGGATTTAGAATTATTCTCCAGCCACCTAATTCTTTAGAAATATTTAGACCCTACAGGGGATTCCATATTCCTCTCAAGGTGGAAGTTGAGAACTTTGCAACTTCTTGGAGTTATGCAGGAGTGTGCACTCATGGATTTAGTAACCTATCAAAAACTTGAAAATGAAAATTTCTATCCCTTGAATAATATAAAGGAATTACCCCAGATCAAACACTTCAGCAATGCGAGTTTTGAACTGCAGTAGGATACCCAACATAACAAGTGTTATCAGAGATGAAAATTGTATGAGGATATTAAAATCATATTTTGATTTAAAAAGAACAATATTATTAGCAATAAATATTTAACATCTGATTTAGATCTTCTTGGAAATTTGGGATTTTTTGTTTTAATATTTTTCCTCATTAGGAATTTTCGTCTAACTCTTGCAACCAGAGATAATTGACTGTACTGCCTTATCAAAACAGAAAATGAAATCCAAAAGCAATCTTTGACTCACGATAAATAGATTAAGCTGAAATTTTACCCCAGGTGAACTGCAGATTTGTGGCTCGTGTATGGAAAGCAGAGCATCTGGGAGAGTTTTATATTGTTCCACCACTTCTTATCATAATTTTAACTGTTAGTAATATGGCTGTCCAAATGTGCAAAACAACTGAAATATTAACAGGGAAATAGATATCAATTTCTAAGGTCATAGAAGAATTTAATTGTATTATATGTTATTTGCAAGCATTATTCTCAATATTGAAATGTAATATAAGAATTCTATCACTTAGCTATTTTGGTTTTAATATATTTCAGAACACTATGAATGACTGAAACAAATGTTTCCTTCAAGTAAGCTGTTTTTGTAGAAAAATGAAATCCTTCATCCACTAAATGCTGTTCTTGTACTTGAGTTCAAATGCTGCCATCTGCTGTATGGAAAATGGGGAGGCAAACACAGCCAAGACTCATTACCACATTTTCAGGTTTCCTACAAACAGCACAAGCGAAGATAGGAGCTGGCCTGTGCCTGTGCCGTGAGCAGCTGTCATGGCGTGGTGTGACGCCAGGCCTGGGCACGCAGCACCAGAGCTGCTCAGGATGCTGTGCATGCTCCAGCTGCCTTCCTGGGCGGCCTGCTCACCCCTGGCGTGAGAAGGGCAGCTGTGGCCTGGCCCGTTGTGCTGCCAGCAGGAGGAGCAGTTTGTACCGTGTGGGTGACACAGGGCCCATAGGGCTGCAGCTCTCCCTAATGCTTTGGCTTGGCCAGCTGAAGGTCAAGAGAGTCTTTATCCTTTGTATCAGTGGGGGGGGAAGAGTCCAACACTAAAATATATTTTCTAGAGTTCTTACTTACCTCTCATCCATAGAGAGTGGAGAGAGTATAAACCAATGTTGTAATGTACGAGTCCCTTTCTGCACGAGAGTCCTCTATTCCCATATACAATCACAGAATCATAGAATTCTGGAATTACGGAATGGTTTGGGTTGGAAGGGACCTTAAGGACCATTCAGTTCCAGCCTCTGCCATGGGCAGGGACCCCTCCCACCAGCCCAGGCTGCCCAAAGGCCCATCCAGCCTGGCCTTGGGCACTGCCAGGGATGGGGCATCCACAGCTTCTCTGGGCACCCTGTGCCAGCGCCTCACCAACCTCATGGTGAAGAATTTCTTCCTAATGTCTGATCTAAACCCACCCTCTTTTAGTTTAAAGCCATTACCCTTGTCCTATTACTACACTCCCTGATAAAGAGCCCCTCCCCAGCTTTTCTGTAGCCCCCTTTAGGCACTGGAAGGCCGCTCTAAGGTCTCCCCAGAGCATTCTTTTCCCAAGGCTTAACAACCCCAACTCAGCCTGTCTTCATAGGAGATGTGCTCCAATCCAGTGTTCCTCTCCTCCATAATGATCCTAGTATCTCTTCATCAGACCAAAACATTAAGTTTTGCAGCTGATGCCATAGTCATTGCTTGTACAGAGAAGAATTATTAAACAAAAAGCTAAGCAAGGAGCTAGGAGGTGATCATATACTTCCTCCACGTGTGTATCTTGAAGAGAGCATCTTTCCTCTCTTATCTCTCACTGTGCGTACACCAGATACCCATAAATACCCGTAAGTTTGTAAAAACTGAAAGTGGGGAAATAATATTGTTCAAACCAAGGAAATCTTACCAGGCTTTGAAAGGAAAAGATTACCCACTGTAGGTGTGTGGGGTCATGGAAAACACCCTTTTTGCCTAAGCTATGAAAAAATGAGCTCAAATTCAGTTAATAGGATAGAAACACTTACTTGCATCCTTCTGGTATGTCTGTGCTCTTTTCCAGCAAGGCTAATTCATCTGCATATGTGAATGACCATAAAAGTGTTGTAAAGAGTTGTTTGACTGAACTGTTCACAAGCCTGCGTTAAGATGCATGCACATGAGCTAAAAGCTAGTTTCTGGAACCTTTTGTGAACTTAGTATGTGTCACTCCATCCATGTGTTGCAATAGGTCACAGGGAGTTTTTAACATGTGCAGTTTTAGCAGTTTCATCAGACCTTTATGGGATGAATTTGAAGGTTAACAAATTAACAACAGAAGGTAATCACAAGCATTGTTAGCATTTTATAAAAGCATAAATAGTTTTCACTTTGTATATTTCATAGTTAAAACTGAATTCTCAGCCAAACTATGTAACATTGATTTGATTATTTAAATTATTCAATAAATTCTTCCATAAAGAATTTTGAACTTTGAAAATTCTCTTTTCAGGGTCGTGCTACTTTTGGTGTAGCATTAAAGCATAGAAGAATTGCATCGACAGGCAGTACAGATTTCCTCTGTAACAATAGTCCTAAATCAATGATGAAAATATCTGCTTTCGAGTGGATATCACCTACCACAGCTGCCAGTGTTTTTACTGTGTAATAGTAATATGTATAGTGATATAAGACTTACTGAAATCCCTCTCTGACTTGCCTATTGTATGAAAGTCTTTTGGTTAATTTTTCCTTGACTAGTACTTACTGAGGATTTGCTTTATGACTTAAGTTCTAGCTATGTTTGTCTGTAGACCTTACATTTAAATCATGGCTCGGATTTTGTGAAAAAGCTATTGCCTAATTAGGCCACATCCAAATATGATTTCTTTCAACCGTAAATCAACCACAGCTTTAGTAATGCTTTACAGACTTAATTTCTTTTTTCTGTTGAAATTCTTTATTAACATAGGACATCATAGTCATACATTTGAACATTTTATGTTAAAGTCATGTCAGAATATATTATCTGTAATGTTTATTCTATTGTGGTTCAGAATTATATGCTAGTATTTCATATAGTTTTATTTTCCAAATTGATCATGCTCTTGCTTCTAAAATATTCCCATCAACAGACCATATTCATTTGAATCCAACATTACCTTTTACCTACTCGTTAAGGGTGTAAAATCCAACAGCTGTATAGAGAGCTATTAAAAGCAAGCTCCCTTTGCTTACCTCACGTACACAATCAGGTAAAAGCATCTTTGTGGTAATTGCTTCTAAATACTTACTTATCACATGACAAAGGTAGAGTAATTTCAAAGTTCACAGCCTCATAAACAGGAACAGTTATCATGACACTCAGAACTTGCACTGGGAGCTGTAATTTTCCTTCACTGAAGGATTTTATTGCATTTCCACCCAAAGTCCAGGCCCAAATAGAGTGGCAGGCTCAGCCAGCACCTTTTGGATTTCAGGTGGCCATGCAAAGGGGCCCTTACTCCTGCCGAGCAGCAGGCCGGCCACTCGGCAGAGCTTTTCTGTTTCACCACATGAATCACAGAGCTGGTGCTTGACCCCCAACCATCTGTCCCAGCTGGACACAGGCAGTGCAGATAGCGCAGGTCTGCAGCGGGAAGGACAGAGCAGGGAGGGCAGGAGATGCTACATGGAGGAGAGGGCCATGCGCTGAGGGGGAGGCCTCTGCTGTGGGCTGGCCTCAAGGGACAAACCTACCAAATGCCTGCTCTGCACAGCCCGAGCAGCCTTGCTGAGGTCGTGCTTTGTTTGGACACGCTCTTCTGGTTCCTCAGCATCTCCTCTCATGATGGGGTGTGATGTACAGCAGACAAAATATGTCTGTAATATGATGGGGAGGTGTAAGGAGAGGCCAGCATTGTGTATGTCTCCTTTCCTGCTCGGATCACTCCTGCCATGGTAATCTGCAGCACGGTCTCCTCTGAGCAATTTGCCGATAGTGTCATGTCATGTCCCTCTTCTCCTTTCACTCAGCCATGAGATTTCATAGAATTGTCTTAAAATTAGGGTTGCTTTGGACTTGGGTGAATACAATGTTTCTTTACTTCTGAGTGATAAAAATTGTAAGCTTAAAATGCTGATCATTGTAGGAAATCTGTAGGTCTGTCAGTCAGTTGAAATACTATTCAGTGTGACTTAGGGTGACTTTTCTGAAGTGGTTTGAGTCTGTTTTCCTGTGTTTTCTGTATACTTAAGAGTAAGATTGATATACTTGAGTGCATGTACGTACATTATCCATCTCAAAGAGCAAATAGCTCCCAGTAGACCAGATTCTGTTCTCAGCTGTTATAGATAATTCAGATTAATTCAGTGCACTGAATATAGCTAAATTAATTCTGCATTTACACCAGTATCGTTTTGGAAAAGTGTGATTTAATATGTTAGTAGTCTCAAGCCAAGTGTAGAATTAAAATACAATATTCTCACAGGATAAAAGATAGGCTTATAGGGAAGCATTCCCATCCATTATTTTATGTCACTGAAATTCCATTATAGGTTTCCATAATGTAACTGAATGCAAATTTCAGTCCAAGAACTTAAAAAATCCATGAAGGTAGCTATATGTAACAAATTACCTCAAATAGATTAACTCAAAATTTGAGGAATTTGCACTTAGCCATAGTACTGTAACCATGGTTTTAGTTTGCATGCTGTTTTCATTTTGTATTTGTGCTTTAATTCTTTTTATGAATGTTCAGGTTGAAATAAATCTAAAACGTTATCCCACTCCATACCCGGAGGATTTAAAGAATATGGTAAAATCAGTTCAAAATCTGGTGGGCAAAACAAGCCATGGAGTACGGCCTGAGAACTCAGCACCAACTGCGAACAGTGAACAAACTGTGAAAGAAAAGTATGAGCACAAGTGGCCCATGGCACCAAAGGAGATTTCAGTGGAGGTAATGTAAAAGGATCGTTGTTCCTCTCAACAGTTCAAGATGGGGTTTTAACATAACTCCCTCAAATGATATGCTACATCTGCTGTGAACTTCATACCTAAGAGTTTCTAGTTTAATTCTGTCAAGTAAATCTAGTTTTATATTGAGTTACTCTTTTTCCCAATACTACTAAGATTATCAGATTGAATTTCTGGTTTTAAGTCTAGCTAGATCTGAATTTTTGTATTGATATATACCAGCACTCTCCTAAATTTTAATGATATGGAAGACTTGCATATTAGTGGGAGGATGGACCTGATCATGATTTACACCTCAGACTTAAGTAAGTTTATCTCTTCATCAAATATGTAAATGTCAAATCAGTTTATTCTGTCTGACACTACTATGCCATTAGGTTCTGCTTCTTCTAATCCTATTAAATGTAATACATAGCCAATAAGCCTTGTCAAAAGTTAATTAAGTCAACAGGAGTGATTCTTTGACTGCAGGGAAGTTAAGATCAGGTGCCCCCTGAACAGTGGTTTTCAATGAGTTGCACAATCTAGCCCTTAATACGTTGGCAAGAAGTGGATCGGTATACATAGTAATGAAGTTTTCTAATCTGACATAAATATAGTTAGTGAAAGATAAATTCCAAAATACTGCACAGTTTTGTGCAAAGCTGATGTAAGTAGCTGAAGTTTGATCTCAGAGGACATCTACTCATTGACACATACATACTAATGACTTACTTTGTGTAGTTACAGTTTATAAATAGGGGAATCTCTTACTCTGGCAGTATTTACTGATAGTTTGTAAGATGCTTGGGCAGGTCTACAGGAATACCTACATTCTTACAAATCTTTATGAAGCCCTAATATTCAAAAGAAATAAATGAGAAAGGAAAAAGATCAAATTTTCTTTTCACCCCTCTGTTATTTAAATGTTATGATAAATTCACTGTCTTTGAAATATCCCTGCCCCTGGCTGTTTGTGTATGGATGATTTTTTCTTCCTCAGTTTTCTGTATCTCTAACACAGATTGGCTGTTCACATATACGGCGGTCACTGTAGCTGCACTGACAGTACTGTGCATTTTATGTAAAGACAAGCATTTTCATTTATTAAAATAACTGTTTTTGGCTTAAGAAAACTTTCTTCAAATCTAGGCATAGTTTTGTTTAGTACTTCAAACTAAAATATTTAAGTTAAATCATTCATGCTTTTATCTTAATCTGAAATCTTAAATTCTACCATTATTCCTTTTTACTCATTGTACTCTCTCTTACTGTGTAAATTTGGCCTTTTAACCAACTTATGTCTTGTGGCATGAGTATTTATGGGTTCTGCTGTTGTTGCTGAATACATGCAATTTATTTTGCATCAACTAACTTTTGAACTTAAATATTCTTAATAGGTTTCTGATGTTTTTAATAATCCCTACTGAGACCACATACGTACTGTCTGGAATTTGAATCAGTGTTGTCTGACAAAGACATTAGGTGTTAGGTCTCGTGGCTCTGTGTCTGGCAACACAGCACTTCAGATATAGGCGGCAGTACTGGTTCTGCTGCTGTTGCCCACAAGGAGCCCCTGAGCAGGGAGATATGTCCCAGCTGACTGAGCCACAGCAGAGTTCTGTGAGTATCCAAAGCCTAGAAAACCTCCGTTGTGGAGGTGTAAGGAAGGAGTAGATGGCAGGAAAACCATAAAATACTACAGTTATTCTGAAATGGTCATGTGACCATGTACTGTATTCTAACAAAGAAGAAGATAAAGACGAATTTCATTCTCACATTTCATTCTTTGATAAAAATGCATTCACTTTTGCAACAGGAAAATGATTGTATCTAGTTTTTCTGTGAACGTAAATGAACTATTAATCCAAGATTATCAAAAGAAGTATTTTATAAAAATAGTTGAATTTCTGAAGACCCTGCAGTAATTCCTGAAGTGCAATTAAATAGTCTGATTGCAATTTCCTAGTTGATTTTCTACCACAAGCAACTGATGTGAGTGCATGAACTATTTCCATCATATCAATGTAAACATATTTTTCATCTTTCTTTATTACAATAGTGAAGATGGTAGACTTTTTCCAGATTTTAGTTTCCCTAGTACTTAGTCAAGACTAGTGGCACAATTACCTCATCAACTAAAGAAAAGAAAAAAAGTGTTCTTGTCATTCAGACAAATGACATCACTGGGAAGCTTTTAGGGCAATAAAGCAAGATCATGTGCACATTTTCCTCTCTTTGGCTTCCTGCATAAAGATAAAGAAGAGGTATGGGAAACTGTAGAAAACGTGAATTATTTTGTGAATAACATTAGCATGATTTCAGTTGTAACACATTAAATAAAACATAATTAAGCTCCATTTGCATTTCATATAATTAGGAGACATGATCTCAAGCCTCAAGTTAAAATACAGTTTGAAAATGCAGGTGTGTTCTGATATAGATTTTAACTGAAGACAGTTTTTTATAATAAGGTAATTTAATTTCAGGTGCAATGCTCACTTTTTCATCTTCAGAAACCAGATAAGCTGGTTTCTTTTCTGATCTCTCTTGGGTTTTCTTGCAATTAATTTACACATGTGTTTTCACAAAATTGTTTCTAAATAATTAAAGGGAGCATCTGAAATGAGTAACAAGCTACATTTCAAATCCCCTGTATCATCCACCTTCAGTAACAATAAGCAAACAATTTCTTAAATAATCACCACTTAAAGTAAACCTCTTCATTGTCCTATGGCATTGTGAAAGATGTGCATTTTAGACAAAAAGAAGGTTGGGATAACTTAGTGCATTTTGTACCCCTCCCATGAGCAACAGTGAGAAATACCACAAATTGGCAATTAAGATCTTTATAGTTAATATTCTTGATACGTAGAGACTGAAAAAAAAATCATTTGAAAGAGTTCTGTATAACTCTTAGCTTAGTATTAAAAAAAAAAAAAAAGTCTTCTCTAGTCCAGCATGCAAAATTCCATTCTTTGTGTTAATTCCTAGCAGGTTTATTAATACTGTGTAAGAAGGAGAGATTGTTGTCTTTTGAGTAATCCGATGCAGATGCTGGTGCTAGTGCTAACAGACAGAGAGATACTGCCTCAGCTGCATTGGCTCTTCTGAGACCTTTATCTCATCTCAATCAAAATAAGACCTCAATCCTTTTAACTTCATGCTTCATTACTTGCATGGGTTTGGGTTGTCTGGGGGGAATGGGGACTGAGAGGGAGAGGGGTGTTCTTTTTATTTTGTTTTTAGTGAAAGTTTTAGAGACTGTCTAAAAGATCTTGCCTTTCCAGGAGGATTTGCACACTTTTATTTTCCCCAGGTTGCCTGGCTTCAGTTGATTCAATTGATGTGTCTCTTGTGGGAACTGTTTTCCCCTAATGAGATGCACAATGGCAGTCTCTCTTGATTGGGAGGGAAATACATCGTAAAGATTTTCAGTTTGTGTCTGCTTTAACGCCATACCTTGATAAGCTATTTGCAACAGAATTACCTATATTTAACAAGGAGACAGAAATATCTTCATTATAGAGTTTTGCCATATGGTTTCTCCATAGCACAAAGGATCTTTATTGAGGTTATGACCTTGGTGAATTCCTGTCAAAGGAGAAAGGGGGTAATGGTTTACTGTTCTGAAGGTCTGGCTTACAAGAGATCTTTCTCCAGGTAGGATGTCAAATGTCTTGAAGTTCATTTTGTGTTACTTTGACTTCTGCCAGACCTTATCTAAGTGTCTGGGTTGAAGAGGCACTATTCAGGACCATCTCCAAGATAAAGCCTACCTTCCATAAAATCAGTCCAAGGCATCGGTGGACCCACTGAGGCTACCATTCTGTCTGTCCCCACTTGCATGAGGACCCAGGAGATGCAGTATTACGTGTCTGGACGTGGCACTGTACAAACTCACATACACAGGGCATGTAGGCCTGATTTATGTTTGGTTGACCATAAAGTGCCTCTTGAAAAAGAATGAATGAGAATGTCTCTGTTGGCAGCAACCCCAGTGAAATGTATGCAATTGGGTGCATATCCATCTAGATGGAGAGCGACAGGAGCTTGTTTCCTCCAGAGATGGGAGAGCACAGGGAGCACAATTCCAATATTAGGGTGTTGTAACTCAGAGCAGTACTGGGCCTTCTGTCCTCACACTGAAGACCACATTCAGAACTGGGCAAGACCATCTCCATGGTTTATAACTTAGGATGATGTTACAAGGTCTCCCATCCTCTGCAGTACATGACTAACAACTGGTTGGATAAGCATCTGTAGTTTATCTTTCCAGAGTTCTGACCATGTCAGCAAACAGGCTTAGCTATTTGAAATAAAACTATTGGAAATTGAAGCTTTCACAATAAATGCATCTTTGAAGACTTTGAGTTCTTTGGTGCTATCAAGTTCTGGTCAGTGCTTGGATGCCTCTGATGGGCTGTACTGCTGATCACCTGAACAGGCAAGGTTACTGTGTGCATTCCTCCAACTGCTTGCCAGTCAGCAGGACTGCAAAGCAGAGAGACATATGGCAGAAACAGCCCTACCTGCCTATAACAATTTTTTTTTCAGGATCTATTCTGTCTTTCTGTGTGGAGCCCCCAGAACTACACTTGTCCCAGTCTGTTCCTCATGTACTTACGTCACCAAATCAGCAAGTTTGCGTCTCCTTTTAAAGCTTTACTGTATGTCTGGGAATGCCTGCTGGAGCTGAAAAGGTGAGGGCTCACTGTGTCAGCACCGTAATGGTGTGCTGGCTGCTGTACCGCCCCTGCAGGTGGGACTTGTGTCAGGGTTCCTTCATTCTCCCGCCTGCAGATTCCAAATCCACATTCAGAAGTATTCATTCCACCAGTTCAGTTCTTCAGTGGGACTTATACTTTGTCTTTACACTCTGTATGTGACAGCCTTCAGATCTAATTGCCATTGAAATGGCCTTCCTGGAAGCTGCCACTGCAGGCAGAAGAGTGGGAGAGATTTGGGAGCAGGTAGAAGTCCCTCCACACCACATTCTTCTGGGATAATCCCACATTTTGAGTGACTCTCAGTGCATTTCTGGATTGGTGACTGAAGTTTATTTAGGTCAGTCTGGTAATTGCTATCTTAGCAAATATTCAGAACTGTGACTGACTTTCATACACAGCTTCAGGCAGACTGCGTTTTGTGATCTTGTCAGAAGAAGACTTTTTAGTGGGACTTTGAAGCTATCCACATACAGGGCCAAGAGATCGAAGAGCTGCCATTTTCTGTGCAGAGACTGTGACATGGGTAAGTGGCTCAGCGAGGCTTTGTTCTAAACCTGCACCTCTAGACCTAACTGTGATTCTGGGGAAAAATACTTATGCCTCAGTTAGTCTCACTTGTATCTAAGGATATTCTGATATCTATCTGGTTACATTTGTTGCTACATTTTCTGTGATCTCCTTTATTTTTTCATTAAAATTTTAGTAAAATCTGGACCAAGTAACATTTGCCTGAATCTGTTTATTTGTCTTTGCTTCTCAATTTCTTTGTAGCCAGCTTGTCATTTTTCAGATTGCCCTAGCTTTCTCCAGTTCAGAAGTGCAGCCAACACTCTACATATATTTAATTGTTCCTCTGGAAGAGATCCATCTTGAATGGTCCTACATCCTTCTGCCTTGTGCATGCTGCATCTGCACAGAGCCTGGGTCTGCTCTGTTCAGAGGTTTTCTATTCTTTGCAAACAGACTCTAAGAATTAGGTTATTTCGAAAATCACAGCTCTCTAGATTTTAATTTGATGTTTTTATGTTGTCAGCATGAAAAATTGCCAATATTTCTCTTTCCCGGTTATTTTACTCGTTTTACCATGTATTTTCTCTTGGGAGACATTTCACCACATTTTTCTGTCTTCTGCCTATATCTTTCTGTGGTTAGTCCTTAGGAGTAAGTTCTCACAGAACACAATTACATTTATCTCTTTCCTTTGTTCTTGCAAGTGGTCCTATTAATAATATATATATTTTTTCTCTTAGTGCCTCTTTTGTTCTTGGGCTTGTAAGAAAAAGGGTCCTGTTAAGCAGAGTAGAAGTAAATGGAATATGTGGGTTGTTGTTTTTTTTTGCATCTTTCACTTTCATGGCATATTCACAAGTGTCAGACTAATTCTTTCAAAAGTGTATTGATTTTTTGTTGGAATAGCTAGACTAAAGGCTAAAGTAAATTAAAGAAAGAAAGAAAGAATGTAACAGAAAACTTCATAAAATCATGCACCTAAAATAAAAGCCTGTGTTCATCATTATGTCAAAAATGGAACTGCTGGTTCTTCCTATCTTACAGCAAGTAGTTTTATTTTAAGCTTATAACTTTTGAAAGTTTCATGGCACAATATTGGGATTCTAGGTGCAAGATAGAGAAAGTAAAGAATTCCATAAGAGTCACCTGTCTGATACAGACAACACTCATAAATCGACTCTGGAAATCCCAGACAGGAAGGAGAAAGAAGAGCATGCAAAAAGCTCAGAGGTACAACAAGAAAAAAGTTTGAAGCATGCACCATGCTTCAAAAGTGGGAATTTTCACATTTTTGAATGCTATGCACTTTGTTACTTTTCAAAGATAGTTTTGCATGATAAGTTTGTTACACTGCAGTAAAAATGATTGTGTTACACTGGAAAAATGCTATTGCACTATTGCTCACTTTAAGTTGTATGTACATCAATCTGTTATGTGAGAAATACAATACACCACAAGGGAGCTCTGTATATCAAAGTGGTTTAAAGTCTTGAATATATTACATCATGTAAGAATCAGTATGTAGCTATATTTGCTTAAATGACAGGGTTAATTTGCACTGACAGGGTTAATTAAATGGGCTGTGAAGACACCTGTTCTTTGATATTTTGGTATGGTGCTACCTCCAGTAGTACACCAAAGGTAGAATGATTAAAATCTATGGTTTTTAAATACAATTATGCTCTTCAAGGATAAATCACATGGCATATGCTTCTACAAATACTTGTTTCCACTGTTATTTCAAAAGTAGTTAATGGAGCATAAACCTCTCAATGTTTTCTCCCTGTGAGTAAAATCACGTAAAGTTTAGAAATGTTGTATCATTTTGCATTTTAATAATGCATTTTTGGTTTTGGCACTCCATTTTAAATTGTTTCTCTAAACATTACGTCTCTTTCTTTACTGACTTCTCTGTGCAAAACCATATGACCCATAATAACTGGAGTACCTTTAATAACAAAATGTCCGGGTACAGGGATCCTCATCATGTCTCCATTAGTGAAAGTTCCCTCCTAAATATGTTTCACGTAACCATTTCCTTCCTAACTGTTACTACTAATTATGGATTTTCTCCTAGTACCTCTCTAAAATATCCTCTTTTTTACTAGATACTCTCCTTCCCCAGCTTCCATCCTCTTTACAAAATCACAGCTCATCCTCCTGCTTCCAAGACGATGCATGTTTCTCTTGCCCCTTCCCTCAAGGATCTTCATTGGTGTTAGTTAGCATGACTGTCCAGCCTTGCTATGCCCATCTCCATCAGTTCTCTCTCCGTGATGTTTCCCTGAGCCCATGCACTAACACCCCCAGCGGGGTTTCCTGTATCTCTCGTCCCTCCTGAGAGCAGGGTTACCTCTGCCATTCCTCCAGTTAGTGTCTTCCCCTACCCTGTCTCCCCAAGTAACCTATCTCTGGGTGTAGCATCTTTCTTATTTCTGAAATTTTTTCCAGTGATGGCATAAGAAATGCCACAGATTGCTTATTTGTCTTCATTCCCTTCTTCTAGCTATCCTATGAGCCCAGTTTAAAAGCCTTAATTTAAAATATCTCTTTCTAAGACCTCATCTCGCTTTCTTTCCACTTTTCAATTCATGTTATTTTCAGTTTGTATTCTATTGCTGCACAGTTGTGCAGGGAAGTCTTAGAAAGTCAAGATTCGCTGAACTCGCAATAAGAAGTTTTTGAAATCTGAATAATTTTAATTTAGCAAAAAACTTTTTAGAGACAAAATAATTGAATTAAATATAGCTATAGGGAGAGCTGAATCTGTGGAAGGACTTGTGCCACAAATGAATGAGGAACGCTTTCTCCTGAAATAATAAGTAAATATTTATTCTAAATTTTTATTTATTTCTGTTGGCAGCTTTCATTTTTGTGACCTTTACTTCATCAAAAATGTTTACATGGCCTTGATGTATCTTACAAGTTCCATCTGTTTTGTCCACATTTTCAGAATGAACACATTACCATAATTTTACAAGTATTTCTGTAGGACTAATTAGAATTTTCAGCTGACAAATCATCATGATTAGACAATCTCTGCCCGTATGGTGGGGTTTCAGTGTGTTGTCACATTCATGAAAAGGAGACTGTGAAATGTTTGTTTGTTGCAATTTGAAGTGGTTTCTGTTTCCTTCATTTACTCTACATTATTATATTCCTCAGGATGCCTTTGGACATCCTGCCAGTGAGATGAGGATAGGGGAACTTCGTCCTTCCATGCCAGAGACTCCGTTATACCCACCCAAGCTTGTTCTTCTGGGTAAAGAGAAGAAAGGTACTGACTTGACTTACAACCTTTTAGATGGGAGCATATGTAATGTACGTAGATAGACATGTTACTTAATGTATTTTGCACTTCACTGATTTTAAAACATATTTTGTATTTATTTGTGCACACACACACATATGTATATGCATAATATCAATTTGAAAATGTATTTTTCTGGAGTTTAGTTTCCAAACACCACCTCCTGAAAACATTTGCTGTGTTTTGTTTCAGAGTCAACAGATGAGTCTGAAGCAGATAAGATCCATTGTCTGAATAACAGCGTTTCCTCAGGCACTTACTCAGACTATTCCCCTTCCCAGGCTTCCTCAGGGTCCTCCAATGCGCATGTTAAAATGGGATCCTTGCAGACAACAGCTAAAGATGCAGTGAATAACTCTTTGTGGGGGAACAGGTGGGATCCTCTTTCTTAACACAGTTTCCTATTGCCTTTTGTCTTCTGTTGTCATATGCATTCAAAGCGATCGTGTGCTATCTGTTAAGACATTCAGATCAAAATCATAACATTTTACCCCAATTTTCTTGAGGTGTACGTAGCTATACACAGCCCAGGCTGTGGAGAGTTGGCCACCCATTCATAATGTATAAATGTCAGTAATTCTACTGCTGTTTTTTCAACCATGTGCTATAGCCATGCATGAAAGGCGCCTAGTAATTGAGCTGCAATTATTCTGCTCTGTGTGGTCCTGAGCTGCAGCTGGCTGTAGTTTAGTGTAGTTAACAGAGTGCATGTGTCTCCTATTCATGCTGTCCTGAGCCTCACTCTGCCCTGGACCTCCAATTGCAATACAGTTCATTGAAAGTTGTAATCTGCACTGGCCATCAGCAACCTGAAAGCACTCTCATATCATAAAAGGAACATCCTGCCCTGTTTGTTCCTGCCATAAGTCACCTAAATGTAGCTCCATCTTAAGAAATGCACAGGCTCTTCACCATTAAACAGAGGCTGGAGCCTGCTTACTGGAGATGTGTAGCATATTGATGGTGGGAAGATGCACAAGCTGCATCTGGTAGTTTTGTTTAAAAAAAAATGAAGTTGCAAGTGTAAAACATTTCCCCTGTACTCATAGAAGGTTATTTTTACGGTAGGAAAATATGTTCAGCTGGATTTATATATGAATGTGGCATTGAGCCATCCAGGACTTTTGACTCACTTCTTATTTTCTCTGTGTACATACAGCATCTGTGCTCCAGTGCAATGAATTGCTGCAGACACTCATGCCAGATCAGTGACATAAGGTGCACATCTCATAGTGCGATCCCAAAGCCTGAGTATGGATGAGAGAATATTAAATTGCTTTATAAATGTGTCTTTCTGATGACTGCTTATGTGCTCTAATAGAGGGCATTTTACCTTATTTCATTTTGTTTTATTTCAGCAGGCTGGCACAGTCATTTCCACAGCCCCTTGAAACAAAGCCATTACTGAGCCAGCGGGAATCTGCTCCGGCAGGAAACCTGCCACAGCGCAACGACAGGCGTCCCCTGAGCGACACCTTCACCGACAGCTGGAATGACAGCTCGCACTATGATAATACCGGCTTTGTTGCAGAGGAGAGCACGGTGGAGAACCCTAGTGCTAACCCTCTCCTGAGCACGAAATCTAGAAGCACATCTGCGCACGGGCGCAGGCCGTTAATTAGACAAGACAGGATAGTTGGCATTCCTTTGGAGCTGGAGCAGCCGACGCTCAGAAACACACACGAATCTGAAGTGCCTCCTCCCAATCCTTGGCAAAATTGGACCAGAACCCCTAGTCCTTTTGAAGACAGGACAGCTTTTCCTTCCAAACTGGAAAACACCCCCACCACCAGCCCTTTGCCTGAGCGGAAAGATCATGTTAAAGATTCTCCTGAAATATCTAGCACTTTCACGCCAGGAATAGCATGGGAATATCACGATTCAAACGCTAACAGAAGTCTCACAAACGTCTTTTCACATATTCACTGTCGCCCAGACCCTTCTAAAAGTGTTATTTCGATCAGCAAGAGTACAGAAAGGCTTTCTCCAATGATGAGGGATTTAAAAACTAACAAATTTAAGAAGTCACAAAGTATCGATGAGATAGACATTGGAACATACAAAGTTTATAATATACCTTTAGAAAACTATGCATCTGGTAACGATACTGTAGGAGCCCACGAGAGGGTGGACAAGCTCCTGGGCCCGGAGCACGGCATGCTGAGCATGTCCCGCAGCCAGTCGGTTCCCATGCTAGATGATGAGCTGCTGACCTACGGCAGCGTCAAGGTGCAGCCACAGCAGAAGTCATCCGTGACAAAGAAGGTCTACCAGTTTGACCAAAGCTTCAACCCGCAGGGAGCAGTGGAGGTCACAGCCGAGAAGAGGTTACCACCGCCTTTCCAGCTCAACCCTGAATACATTCCCCAGCAGAGTAAAAACCTGCCCCAGGAGTTGGTCAGCCCGAGGGCCTACCGTGGCTACCCCCCTGTGGAGCACATGTTCTCCTTCTCCCAGCCGTCAGTCAATGAGGAGGCCATCAGTGCCCCCTTCGTGAGCCAGGGCTCTCGGCCGGGGTTCTTGAGGAGAGCGGATTCGTTGGCCAGTTCCACTGAGATGTCCATGTTCAGGAGGGTCAGTGAGCCCCACGAGCTGCCCACAAGCGATAGGTATGGCAGGCCTCCGTACCGAGGAGCTGTGGACCGCCAAAGCAGCATCTCGGTCTCCGAGTCTCAGTTCCTCAAGAGGAATGGCAGGTACGAAGACGAGCATCCTTCCTACCAAGAAGTGAAAGCCCAGACTGGCAGCTTTCCAGTTAAAAACCTTACACAAAGGAGGCCGTTGTCTGCAAGAAGCTACAGTACAGAGAGTTATGGTACCTCCCAAACCAGGCCAGTTTCAGCGAGGCCTACAATGGCAGCTCTGCTGGAAAAGATACCGTCAGACTATAACTTGGGTAACTATGGCGACAAGCCTTCCGATAACAGTGATATAAAGACAAGGCCTACCCCTGTGAAGGGAAATGAGAGCTGTGCTAAAATGCCTGCTGACTGGAGACAACAGCTACTTAGACATATAGAAGCTAGAAGGTTAGACAGGGTATGTTTGGCATTTCTCTGCAATTAATGCCTTTAGTTGTGTGTTTTGGTATTTCAAACTATTTGCACGTACAGTGGTAACCACCAGAATTTCCAGTAATGAAATTCCTGCATTGGTGTCAGAGGAACCGGCCTGCAAAGGTGTCTGTGGGTGCACAAAGCAGCTGGAGTCAGGCATTCCCGGGCAGAGGCTGACACACGGCCTCTGCGCGGGTAACGCACTGTGGCACAGTGCTAATTCAGTGCCTGTTGCAGCACCGTCTGAAGTAACAAAAAACGTAAAAATCTCTCCTTATCAGCAGATGAGAACATGCTGCTGAGGTCCATCGCTTCAGTAATGATTTGGGAGCATTAAAAGATGCTGGATACATCTTTGCAGTAAAACAAAATAAACAAAAACATCACAGATAAAAAGTAAAAAAAAAAAGGTGTTTTAGCTTTCATATCACTGTTAGTGGAGGGGATTTAAAGCTCTCTCTTAGCGTTAAAAAGTTATCACTGGATATACACTGCCACTGTTTTTAACAAGGAATATGATTATTAATCCTTTTAGTAATAGAAAGTAATGTTTATTTACCCTCTATACAAAAGATAATACAAGTACTGCAGTGCATGATTTCTATAATGATTTTGACTATTTAATGGTCTACTTCATGAATCTGGATTTACTTCATAATCTGAAGTGATTGTGAAAAGTTACTGTGGTCTAATGCGTAAGTTGCAAAATGTGTCCATATACATATTTTATGCTAGATATTCATGAGTTTGGTGTTAATATATTTATAATACCTCCCAATTGCTGGGACGTGATGCATACTAAAATACCATTAAGGATCAAATGGGTAAACTTTACAAATTGGCTTGAAGGCTGAAGCTTTTCCTTCAGCTAGTTTCCTTGTGTTTTGTGAAACTGATCGGAATATGCGTAATACCTAGACGAAATAGAGCAGACCAAGTAGAGAAGTTCGTGGTGGAAATAAACACTTCCCAGATGTTTTAGAAACATCTTTACACGTAATTTACAATGTGAATATGCCTAAGAAATATTTTAATTCATGGAAAGCTGAGACTGGTGGTTAAATTGAGTTCCCAGTAGTCCCTGCAGAGGCAGAGAGCTGGCCTCCAGCTGTTTACAGCACAGACCAGCAAGGTGCCACGAAGCTGGGCTGCCTGGTGGAGGGGCTGCCCAGGGACCGAACACCGGGGCGCTGCCTTGCAGCAGCCACACACTGCCGTGCCGTGCCGTGTCGTGCCGTGCCGCGCCTGGGTGCTTGCCCCAGGGGACCTCGGAGCCCCCACAGAGTGCTCATGGTGGTGCAGGGTCTTCCTGCGGAGGGTTTGTTCTCTGCCATTGATACTCTTTTATGCTAGGTATGTTTTCTGGCCCATCCGTGGTTGTGCAGACATACCAAAATTTGGCCATATTTGCAAAATAAAGACTTGTACCATGTTATATACTGCAGTTTTCAGAATACAGATAACAACATATTTCATCTGCTGTCAGCGTTGAAGTCTTTTATGGTATCCATTTTATGTATAACTAGCAATGTATTTGCTTCCATGTGACTCAGTGCATGCATCAAAAAGCTATTTATTTATTGGTACTGTTTGTTTGCTTAAACTAAAACTTTGTGAAATTAACCATATATGTGTGATACTTAATTCAAGGAGCATGTGTGTTCATATCCTGTCACGTGGTTGTTTCCTCTACTCAGACCGCTGCTTACAAACACAACACAGTTAGCCTTGGCATGCTGCACTCTGGAGGGTTTTCAGCAATGCATGCCGGCAGAAGCATGACTTTAAACTTGCAGACTAAATCTAAATTTGAAAACCAAATGCTTCAAGAGCTACCTCTACCGAAAGTAAGTATGGGATAGCCAGCATATACCAGCATTACAAAATAAATTAATAATACTCCTTGCTTTTTCCTGGTTTAGCTTTTGCCTATTGTTCATGCTTATATTATACACAATCCAAAAAGCAAAGATGATAGTAACACGATTTTCCTACTCAAGAATCTTGCTTTTTGGATTAAGTAGCTCACATGGCTGTCATTACTGCTTTCTGCTCTTGTGTTAGATTGATGCAATCATTATATTTTCTAAATGACTTAATCTGTGCATAGAAATGAAGAACATGTTTTGTTTTGTGACTGTTTAATCTTAAAAAGAAATTAATGTAGAAATGTTTGACATGCAATTAAATAGGCTCCAAGAGACAAGAGACATTTGAACATCAATTGGGTATGCTGTAATAGCTGATATGTTATGAGTACGTGCCTAACACACTTAAGCTAATGTTAAACACTTGTTATGAGTAATGCCCATAGAAATATTTTTTCATTTTTTACTATTTTTTAATCTATTAATGATATATTACTGATAAGTACATACATACACACTTATATAGAAGTGACTGTTTGCTAGGAAAAGCACATACAGCAGGCCAGAGGGACGTTGCTGAAGTGTCTCCATATCAAGGAGGAGAAGCTGAGCCCATACTCCAGGTATGGCCACACTGGAGTCACAGCATCAGCCAGGTGCCACACGCATGCTGTGGGGAGAGTGTGTAATGCCAGCGGCACCACGGCAGTGCTAGAAGCAGCGAGCATCGCTATGTGGCTTACTGCGTTAGCAGCGGTAGCTGTTGGTACAAATTAACTGCATCTCTGTGAGTAATTAAACGGTAACAGAGCACAGATCCAGGCACTGAAATGCCATCATCTGTGCTGCTAATTGCCGGGCTGGCCACAGTGCACTTGGCCCGAGCCAGCTGGTGCTGTGCCAGGCGCTGCCTGGCCAGGGCGAGTTCGCAAAGGAGGTTTCAGTGCCCGAGTTTAGATCTAACCCTGCATACAAGAGTAAGAGAATTTAGGGGGCAGCAATATGACCAAATTGCGCTTGCTGGCCAGAAGGCAGGCTGTAGCACGTCATAGCTAATGCAGGTGTACACATAGTGCACTGGATTTTCAACAAAATTGTGATCATTTAACAGCGCACACACACACCCCATACACACGGGTCATTGTCAGGTTTCTCCTGCTGTAAATTTCTGTATTCTGTTATCTTCATTCACACCTCCCATTCAGCTGTCCTTGGACTTTAGTCCGAGTGTTAGTGTGTGCTTCTCCGTTGTTGTTCAGTTAATGACGTCTAGGTCAAATCTTAGCTGTAGCTGTGTGTTTGTTTGGACATGGGCAGCTTTCCAGTGTTGGTCATACTGTTTTTTTCTTTCAAAGAATTTGTCTGTTTGGGTATATAGTAATTCTTGTCACAAGTCCTTGAAAGATGTCCATTTGGCAATAGCTCCAAACATTGGGATTATTTTTGTACGGACGTTTAAGAATAAGGCCTTACATATCATTTTCACACTTTTCAGGCATAAATGAATATGAATATTAAAATATGGATATCTGAGGAACTTCATGAAACTGGTTAGGGTGACATGTTTTGAGGTGTGGCCTTGTGTGAATTATTCTGCTTTATACTTCATCAGCATTTCATTGCTACATATCCATATGAAATGTGATGCTGCAATGCATGAAGGGAGTGTATTCTCTTACTGTACTGTTTGGGAAGTGGGGAAAAACTATTGCTGAACAAATAATTTGAATATTTATTATCGTTCAGTTTTATTCCTTCACATGTTCTAAAACATTTTGCATTTCTCGATGAATCCAGGCCTCAGCTGCTTCATACTTACCTCTTCTTCCTCTTTCTTGTGGCCTAGATTCAGGAGAGTAATGAGTGGGGTCTGGTTGTCCAGTGGAAGATCAGGAAATCAAGTATAGCAATTACTTATACAGAGAAAGTTTATTACTTTGAGTCTATTCCGTGTATAAAATGTTTAACTGCTGCTTTTCATTTTTTACCTAGACATAACAAATACCTATTTTTTACTGGTTTGCAGTCCATCCAAGCCCTGTAAATGAATGATATTGCAAGTAGATGAATTCGTTTTACTGCAGAAAATGAAAATGAAAGCTTATCACAGAATTTTCCTTTTTATTCAGAAAGCATCCTATGTATTTTTTTTCCTTTTTGAGTGTTAACTCACCTCTTCAGATTAGTCAGTCGCTTATCAAAAAGGCACAGCATTGTCTGTAGTGACAAAAGAAACACTTCTCAGAAGATTGCTTTGAATTGTTGGCATCTGTGTCACAATTCCTTTAAACTTTGTGGTTTGGTGCACTTCAGTCTCAGAAGTGTACAGCACCACCTCCCTTCAGGAATAATCAACGTATTCACGTATATCGCTTGAGAGGAAGAACAGAAGTCTCTGTAGGAAGCTGCCTCCGCATAATCCCTCGGTCTCTGCATGGCTGCGGGCACATAATATGTTTCATAAACTCTTCTCCCAGGGAGGCGACCAGATTTCCAGCACAGCCTTGGGCATCTCGCTCCGTGGGTGGGTCTGGAAGGGCTGACTCACGGCACAGAGATGATGTCCTTTCTTTTCCATTGTTTCTCAGTACTCCTCAGGGCACGAATTTTTGCAATAGTACTTTTTCATTTTAGAAGTTTGCTGCCTAGGTTTCAGATGATGTACCCCCTTTGGCTGAGGACATAGGGACATGCAGCAAACAGGGCAGAAAGGCTGATCCGTGGCTTTACACAGGCACCAAGACCCCCACCTGGGCCCAGAGTGGCCCCCAAATTCTGCTCTGCAGGGCTCAGTGTGTCCTGGGCTGCGAAGCCTCAGGCAGCCCTTCTTTTGAAAGGGTTTTTCCATACACTGCCAGCGGGGCTGGCCTTACCTCAGTGTACAGCTCTGGGCCCAAATTTGCCAGCGTTGGAGAGTTTTGTGCTACCAGAGCACGGCAGCACTGCTGTGTCAGGCACCAGGACAGGGTCTGCTGAGCTGTGAGGGGTCAGCTGTGGAAAAAGTGCTGAGATTGGTCTTGTTTTTCCCTTCTTAGTATGTGCAAAGAGAGCTTTAAGGGGAGGTCTTGCATTTTCAGCAGGGGAAATGTGGTTTGTGGTACTTTTAATACGAGGAAAATCACATCTTTCCTGATTTTTTCTGGAAGACTTCTTGAATGATGAGAGAATTATAATGTCAGATTTCTTGTTTTTTAAATAATGATTAAAATTAAGGATGATTTTTTTTTACTAACTTCTGAGGAGTATGATTTGAAAAAAAATTTTTAATTATATTTACTTTTAAAGGATTGATTGTTAAGCCTGCATTTTAAAATAAAAGTTCTTAATTGACCAGTTATCAGCTTTAATATTTCAAAGGCACAGTTTCTTTTGTTCTTCAGTCATCTAAAAAGGTGTTTCACAATTTTTTTAAATCTAAGTTGAATAAGAAATTGCTTGCATGATGGAGGGGAAAAATAGACATTTTTTCTTTGCAGGTTACCATTAATCAAAGCTGAATAAGTAGTTATCTGAATAAGCAGTTATCTGAATAAGCACCATATAAAGTAAAATGCTGTCAGTGGTAGTATAATGTTGGCATTTTGGAAGGTCTGACACAAAAAGACATACCCATGTTAGGAAAATTTCCATCTGTGGTAAAGAAATACAGAGGCAGATAACAGAAAAGCTGGATGGGACAGAAAAGGTACATATGCCCTGAAAAGTACTGAAAACAGGAGTAAAATAACTAGTCAAAAAGTGACAAGAATCATGTTAGAAGGAGAGAAAAGCAGAAAAGAAAAAATTATTGAGCTTATTTAGGAAACATTACATGTGTGTTATGTCCATTCATATTCAGGAAAGAATTTAATTACTAGTTATTGTTGTACGTATGATATCCTGCTAACTTAAAACCAGCCATATCCTAGAGAGAGGTCTGTGGCAAGTGTACAACATGCAGTGTTACACAGGGCATGGCCTGAGGTATAATAGTCACAAGTCCAATATTGCCTTTACAGGGAATATTTTTTAAGAAAATAGAAGCGTATAATTTAATTTTCATGGCAAGTACTCTGTAAAATGTTTTTGGTACTTGAATGACCAGTTAGAAAGTTTTTGTTCAAATAATTAATGGCAGACTGCAAGTTTAAATATGTGACTGCCAAAATTTGCTTTTCTGAAAATAAGGAGCTATGTTAAATGAATGTTCACTTTTCTCTCATCATTCATTATGGTCATTATTTCTCCTGTATATCTCTCAAGATCTCTAACTTGCAGAGAGTCCCACTGCAATATGATTACATGTTACCAAAATACCATAGGAATTTGAGGATTTCCATTTTAGCAATAGTGTGTTGCAGTTTAACCAGGTTGATTACTGAAATAGACATGAAGAGAGGATTTTTGCCAGTGACTAAAGGCTGCCCTACCATTTCTGCAACAGACCCCGTCACAGCAGAGCAGCATCCTGGACAACGGGCAGGACGAGGTGCCTGTGAGTGGCCAGTGGAACCCCTACCCGCTGGGGCGGCGGGACGTGCCCCCCGACACCGTCACCAAGAAGGTAAGCGGCATGAGCAGAGTGGCTGGCACGGCTACGGTTCCCTTCTCTTCCCCAGGAATCTGCAGAAGGAGGAGAACAGGGTAATGGGGACAGGTTTGGGGGATGCTTATTTTTGTCACGAAGTTTAAAGCAACAATCACTGTGAATTAAGGACGATGTTTTCACACTTGCTACCTGTTTTTGTATTTATTTATGCAGATGCTAGTAATACATCTGTAGCGTGTGAAATGGGCACAGTGGTTCAGCAGGGGTATTCTTGCATGTGTCAGACAGCCATCAGACCCCTCTTGTCCTCTAAATCCTTCATTCAAATTCTTCATTTGAATTAAATTCTTCAGTTCATGAAAAAAAAAAAAAAAAAACATGTTGAGATGGAGACCAGCTCGGTGTCTGGACTGTCACAGACATTTTGGCAGAGACATCCTAAGCACACTCCATTTGCTGATAAACTGGAAAGGGGTCTAATTTCTAGTATCTTGTGGCGGTAGATGGTGCAGTGCTGGGATCTGGCCGGTTTCTGTGAAAACGCTGGCTGCTGTCTCCCAGCCTGGCTTGGCTCTGTTCATTGACTGAGAAACTGCCTTTTTTAGATTTTATCATCATAAAGCTGGAGAATAAAGGATCTTGACAAACTAAACTGTTTGCAATCAGCTTTAGAAGGTGGAGCTGCACATGTAAGCAATGATAATTACACTGATTATTATCTATATGGAGATGTGTCCTGCTTATTGATGAAGTAAAGTCTTATGAGTCATAATGTGCACATTGATCATTTCTGCAGTGTAATTAACTGTCAGCACTGATAAAGCAAATATTTCCGTACTGGCTTCACATCTGTTTATCCAAGGCAGTTTCATCAGCGCTAGCCCTTGCCTTTACAAAAAAGTAGCGATGAGATAGTTTGCACATGCACAGGAGGATTGCTTAAAGACAGGAGGTGCAAGCTGTTGTACCTAGAGCAGCCCAGAGGCTCCAGCCGAGGCACAGGAGGGTAAAGAGGACAGTGCTCTGACATTGTTCACTGGAGTTGTCTCTGACAGCCAAGTTTTTCAAAGGGTTTCTTTATCCTCTGATATGCAAGAAACTGGGATAAGAAATTTAAGAGGAGTTACTCCTTATCTTCACAAACATATTGGGATAAAACCTGCACTTATCCGTTCACACAATCTAATAAAAGTCTATGTCTTGCATTTGTGCATCATCAGTGTTGCTATAATAAGAAACTGCAGATTCTGTTTCATTCTGAATATTTCAGTGTCTCGCTGCTCAGATGTGGTAAGTACAAACATTGCATAACTGTACTGAAATCTGCTTAACTCAGTGGAGCAATCCATCGTTACATCTGCTGTCAGCTCCTTTAATTATACTGTAAATATTGGACACTGAGCTGAAAATAATTAACTTTTGTGATGGATGTTAAATAAAGTACAGAAATGAAATCAGGGAGACAGTCTGCATAATAGAGATTTTTTTCTGCAGAATAAATAATTGCCATTTCTAAGAAAAGGATTTGTTTTCAGCTTATCCACCTCCAGCAAGAGCCACAGTGTGAATACACACGAAGTCGTGATATGATCTTTTCAAACAAAGTCTATTAACAGGAATGAGAAAATGAATTCTGAAAATTGTTTACCCACCATCCTCAGGAGGTAGTTTGCAATGTGTTGGTACAATGATGCTAATCTCTTTTTCAATGAAAGTCACCTGGGGTGTCTTGGTTTCCCAGCATCTGGGGATTAAAATACAGCAATTATTTGAATCAGACTTGGAAAATCTTCTACAGAAATAAAGTTCAACATAAGGAACAATTAAATTATGTAAATATAAATTGTAGTATATGTTGTTTTTTTTTCCAGTAACATAATAGTACCAGTGTGAATGGGCTTGTGCAGAGCAGAGTCAGCCCATGGTAGAGCTGTACTTGAGAAATCACTGGAAGGAAAATTTGGCCTTGCTCTTCTGAGGGGAAGAGCATGTACAAGAGATGGATAGACTGTGTACTTAGGCTGATGTAGTATGTAGGTAAAAAATAAATCGTGTTCCTAAGTCATCCATACGGAGAGGGCTGTTCATGTATGTTAGGTAGGTTGGGAATACTACACGGTAATCACTACATTATATATTATGTGAGTGGTTGTTTCTGTCCTCTTCACTGTTCAGATTACAGATTAAATGCCAGTTTAATTTAAGTATGATCATTTATGTGATCAGCCCATAATTTATGAGCTCTCTCTCCTATGGAAAAGTTGGATATTTTAATCTTTAAATTGAATAATCCACTGATTTATTAAAAAACTACAGTATTTATGCTTCCTGGAAGACCCACTTTTTCTGCCATGTCTATGAGACAGAAGTCAGGTACATGCTGAGTTACGTGCTTCTCCATGAGAAGGGAAGGGATAGAACTGTGGCAGGGTGAATCGCCAAAAGGGAACCTGGAAATCGCTCCTTATGAAAAAGAGTGGTTGAAGAGTGAGAATGAAGATGGAAAATGAATGGCCATCAGGTCAGCCAACCTCTGTGTGCAGGCTGATGATCCTGGAAGAGGATGAGCTATGCCTGTCTGGGATGTGTGGGACTACATTAGTTGACCTCTTTGCAGATGCTGCAGGATGGCAGCAAACCACACGAAGGCTGAGGCCACACAAACTCTTGGAGATTCCTGCATGGGCTGTAACAGGCTTGGAGGGTGTAGAAGGAACACGTGCTATGGATCTGGAGCAAGGCAGCTGCCTCAAAATGGGGACGTACAAAAGTGGCCGTGTCACCATTTCTCACCCTTTCAGACTTGGGAGTATATCTGTTAGCCAGAACTGAGAAGCTGGAGCATCTTTCTGTTTCATTTCCAGCACCTGCTGTTCAATCCATAGGTCTTTTAAGCTGATAAAGAAGATTTGAGGATTTTCAGTGAAAAAGCACAATTTTATTTGTATTTGAAGTAGATGTCTTCCTCTGAGGCAGACAGTGCACCTGCTGTGGATGCTGTGGTGGATATGCTGGGATTATATCTGAGTCAAACAGTGGAATTTATGAGATTCTGCTTTTTTTGGATCCTCTCATGATGAGTACTTGGCACAACATGAAACAGAACCGTGCTGCATGCAGTCACCTGCTTGGTGTGGATCTGTGCAGGGCAGGGTGACACAGACTCAGCCATCCGCTGCAGGCACGGCTTGTTGTGCTGGGGAGTTAATGAAAAGCAAAAACATCTGTCCTGGGCATTTTCCTTCCCTTCTGATCTTGGAAGAATTGTAGATCTTTCTGACCTGTAAAGTGGGATATTCACGGTACAGACTGACTTCTCCAGGCTTTTCCAGCAGTAAGTTTATCAGTGTCTATTAGCACTTTCATGTCCACATGTTTTTTAAGAAGAGTTTGGGCATTGAAGATTTGGGTACAAGAAGTAACAGATTTCTCTGCCATTGCTCACTTTGAGACTATCCCTCTATGTACTAAGATACAGAACTGCCAGAAATGTGTTCTAGCTGTTCTAGCTAGCTCCTTTGTTCAAATGTAGTCAGCAAAAAACCAAGTCAGAGCAGATTGGTTTTGCTTGCGGTCACTGTGTGTCTTTCTGGGATTCTGTCTTCAGTGACTCGAGTAGCTCCAACTGCATCTGTATTAGTGACATATTCTGCAGACAAATCTTGAAAATCCATTCAGATGTATTTTTGCTTTGACAACATGCAATTTATTCTAATGCCCTGGCTGCTATAACTTGCAAGGCCAGATGAATGGCTGGTGGGTAAGAATTGTTTTTATTTTTTGCTGTATTAACTTTAAGCATGTCTAAAATACAGTCTCAACACTGGTAACTGTTCCACCAAGATCGTACAGGTTCAGTGGTAATGAGGATTAGACCTTCATGATGAGATGTGGTTGTGCCGTTGGCTGGTGTTAACTTAATGTGACGCACTGTTTAAGTAGGTCCATTTTGTCCGTAGAGACTTACAGATACTGGGATGTGCAGTTGTAATGCTCATTCACGTTCAGGCTCTTCAAATAAAAGTGCTGGTTGATGAGTGCCTATAATCTGAAAACAATGCAATGGAGTGGTAATTCATGGAGGTAGTAATATTTGATCATACAGTGGAGCATGAATTTTGCTTGTTCCCTTACAGCTAAGTTGTGTATGATTATTTATAAGCAACATCTCAATGTTGTATATATGAAAAGTATAAAATTCTCTCAACTTATTTTATTTTGCAAAGATCAAATGTTTATGTAATTCATGTGTCTAAGTAGAGAATGTGTATTGAAGAGTAAGCAAGTAAGCAACTTTACCATGTCAAGAATAGAACACAGAAAGCAAACCTCACCTGTTAGATCACAGCTGAAAACGTGGAAGGCAATGGGGTAGAGGGGATAGAGGAATGGTAGTAGTCATCCATTTTTTAATGAAAATATGAAAATGTCAAGCCAATGTTAATTCAATATTTCACTTACATTTGCAAAATATTAGAGTTTCAATTTGGTAGAAATTATCAGAGAAATGTGGTAATTTGATTAATTACATTTTGTAAGGGCCATATTTGTTCCTAGGACAAGTCATAGAATTTAATTAATTGTGCCTTCTGTGCACAGCACACAATAGCAGACAATATCTGTATTCATAGAATTATAGAATCATAGAATGGCCTGGGTTGAAAAGGACCTTAAAGATCATCTAGTTTCAACCCCCCTGCTCTGGGCAGGGTTGCCAACTACTACAGCAGGCTGCCCAGCGCTACATCCAGCCTGGCATAAATCTTATTCCAAACTATCCTCAGAAAAAAAATGCATTCCAATGTCTTTAGAGTGTGCTCTGATGAATAATCCACTCTGCTTCAATTTATTGTATTTTTTCAGTTCAAGAACTATTCTGAGCAGAAGTGTGTATCATGACATGACGAAAAAACTGTTTTCTGTTTATAAAACGTACTGTATCTGGCTAATTTCCCTTAAACCTCCTAGAGTCACTAAGTGCACTGTGCATACCCTCGCTGCTTTTAATCACAATTGTTTCCAGTCATGGTCAAAAGACAAACCTCTGATGTGATTTAAGAGGTTTGCTTTTACTTGACTCTGTAAGTTGTAATAATTGCTTCTTTTCAGCTTCCTGAATTTCTGGCCTAACGGGTTACGTTACCCACAGGCAGGTAGCCATATCCAGACCTTAATGGGATCACAAAGCCTGCAGCACCGGAGCCGTGAGCAGCAGTACGAAGGGAACATGAACAAAGTGACCATCCAGCAGTTTCAGCCCCCACTGCCTATCCAGATCCCCTCCTCGCAGAGCTCTCGAGCACCTCAGACAGGGCGATGTCTCATCCAAACCAAGGGGCAGAGAAGTACAGACGCCTATCAGGAGCAGGTGAGAAAGTGTGTGCATGAAATAACACTGCCAAAAGCTTTGTTTTTTTCCTCTCTTGTGCATAGGAGTGAGAAGCAGCCCGGGGCAGGAAGGGCAGACGTGCCAGACAGCGTGGGGAGGCGGGCGAGCGGCTCTGTCCTTCCCAGCACCGGGGACTGGCACCGTTCTTTCTTGGCTTGACCAGGCAACACTGTCTGGCACTGAGGTTCCCGACCAGAGCTGACGTCACCGGGTCACACTGAGTTACTTAGCAGTTTCTACCAATTCCCAAGTAACCTAGCTCAGTGCTAACAGTGCAGCATATTTGGCAAGGTGCTGATCTGCTCAGCTTTGTATCAGCTGCTGCAGCTGAGCTCTAACAAAGGCCAGCCGCAGCTCCCGCGCCCTGAGCCTCACGTAATGGGTGCTGAGCTTCTTCACTAGGTGGTCCTATCCCCATTATATTTGGCCTTAATGATTTCAACAACTGTTTGAGGCACCTGACTTGAGGAATAAGGCTCAGAATCATTAGCAAAGCTTCCTCCTTTGTAAAGTGTTGGGCAATCCGTGTCAGTAGCTGCAGGTATTAAGTCCCTGAGTATAGCATTGCGATTTGGAAGCAATTGCTTGTGTGGCTCACGGTACGTGCTCAGACTGCCTCGATGAGTAGTTATTAAGTTGCACTGAAGCCATTTTTATTTTCTATTAAATTAGCCAATGCTATTTGCATTCATCCTGACTAAAATATGATTCAGCACTGTTTCCTGGAGTAAGGCACTTGCAAAACCATTAGTGCTTAGAGCTAAAGGGGCCATGGCCCTGATACTGGCAATGGTTTGAAGACCTTCAGATTACTTACTGCTTGGGTTTGTCACCTGCATAGCACCCAGGGATGCTGCCTGTGTGACACCTTCTGGAACAACGGAAGTGCATAAGATGAAGTCTAGGTAGGGGCAGATCCTCTTCTCACTGACACAAATTTACCCAAAGTTCAAGTGAGAGTGAAAAATCTGGCCAACATGAACTGCCTTTTCACAAGAGTCCTTTTTTTTCTCTCCTTGAAAATAAAATGTTAAATATGTGCAGAAATAGACACAGCACTGTGAATATTACAGTATCACTGCAGCATGTTAAAATCATGAAAATACTTTCATTTTATAACATTATTCTACTGGCTTTTACTGTGATGTGCAAAACAGCTTTTAAGAGGGTCAGCTCATCTCGTTAATGGTGAAATGGACTGTATGAGAAAATGCCAATGTTTAGACAGGCTTTAGTGTTGGCATTGACTTATCTTGCCGTATCTTTTTAACCTAGTTTTGTGTGAGAATAGAGAAGAATCCTGGCCTTGGTTTTAGTATCAGTGGTGGAATAAGTGGACAAGGCAATCCATTCAAACCTTCTGATAAGGTAAGTCATAAATTTCTCACTAAATGGGCTTTATTTTAGAGTGCCGTATAGTGGAGACATAGATACAAGGAATGACATTTTTATGCACTTCTGTTGTGATAAATGAAAGAAGTTTTCCCATACTTGGCATTTTTCTGTTAGGGGAGCAGTGTTTGCTTTTTTTTGGGGGGGGGGGCTCATGAAGACAAGAGAATCAAAACAGAATTCACATGGGTGTCTGACTATATTATAGTCCATGTGTAAGATGATTTTTCAGACTATTTTCTGGAGCATCAACTCTCTCACTTTTTTCTTTTGAGAGTCAGTATAGGCCCTGAATAAACTGTCACTAGAGTCATTAGAGGGAATGCTAAAACAGCACTAGCGTCACTGGGTAACTGCAATACCAGGGTCTATAGCAGGGGTATCAAATAAAATAGGCCTGGCCCACAAACTGGTCTGGAGATAAGCAGTGGTGGCTTACAAACACCATGACAAGCAATCTCCTAGTTTGTAACGTTAGTTAAAAATTTGACCATTATGGTACATGATGGCCAGGGACACTCAGTATTCATTCTGGGAATTACACATTTAAGAGGATGATAAATCTCTTTAGTCAGTGAAAGGATGACTAATAAAAATACAACATCTGGTGATTATCAGCTACACAGTGCTTTAGGATTAGAAAACAGACTCTTAGACCTGTGAGTTCATCTGTTCTGTGTAATAAAACTGACTAGAGTTTGTTGGAAAATGAAGACTGTGGGTACCTCTGAGTTAAACAAATTCTTATAGCTTAGATTCTTTGATAATATTGGATTCAGTTCCAAGAGGCAGTCATAATTTCCAAAAATGCTGAGAATGTTTGGCAAATGATTAAATTAAAAATCTTCATCTTGCATCAAAAATTTGAGATATGCGTGCAAATTAAAAGAAATAATTTCCCCACTACTCTCAACTACAAGAGATTCTAATAGGAAATGTAAAGTGCTCTTGAAAATATCAGTCTAACACAATCTTAATTTCCTTCAGTTTTCTCATCGATAATCCCTGTTTTGAATTTCAAGAATAGTTCACTTTAATGTGCATACCATCAGGCATTTTAATGATTAGCCCTTAAAACATACTCAGTTTTGGTGTCCTTTTTTGAGACTGCACACTGGTAGTACACTTCATAACACCATGTCCTTTTTTTTTCAGTTTGATGTATGATGTTAGAATTAAGCTGTACTTCCATTGTCTATCATTTGCCTGAAATTATTAAGAAGAATCTGTATCCCACTGTGAATGTGCCTACATGGGTAACACATGCAGTGCAGTAATAGATGTAGATAGACAATTTTACTAATAACAGAAATGCAAAATTGTATATGAGGGAGTGACAGGGTGGTTATATTGAAGAACTTAACAGTTAAAAGTTTTCTTTTGTGTTATTACAGTGAAACATTGCTTCCCACACCATTTCATCAGATTTACCATGTTTGAAATGTCACAGAAGCGATAAGGGGGTGACCTTGTCTCTCATCATACATGCCAGTCATTTGTGATGGTTTTAAGTCATGCACATGGTACTATTCTGTCTGCAAGCTGAAATCGGTGGGGATGGCAGTGAGCACTCCTCTGCATAGTGATGTGCCCCTGCCATGATGTGCTGATGGTGCTGTGAAGAGAGGGAAGGACAGCAAAATCAGTAGAAAGCACAGAAGCAGTCATTTTGAATGGCAGGCTTGTGTCACACATTAATGGCACATGGACGAAATGTAAGCGATAGGGTCCTGTCCCTCTGTTCTGCAGGAGCTCAGCTTTCTATAAGGTGAATAGAAATATTGGACAGTACCTTGCTCCAGAAGGCTATAAAATCCCTCAAAGATGCGTGATTTGCATGATGATAACAAGCAGGGAATTTCCCTGATGTCTGTGTGAGCAATGTAAGTGGCTAAAATGTAGCCCATGCCCAGTTCTACAGGCTGCTTATAGGTGCTCACCCGCAGCAGTAGGGTGAGGACAGCAGAGAGGGTGAGGCTGTAGGTGCAGGTGTACAGGCCTGCGTGAGCTGTGTGGGTAATATTTCAAATGTGTTCATCACTCAGGAACTCAGTCTTTGATTTGGGTATTTATTAACATATTTTACAGAAATTCTAAAAACAAATCTAGAAAAGTTCTTCATTATTTAATGTTATCCCCTTTCAAAGTCCTTCATTTCTCAGACAATGGGTTAAGAGAACTTGCTACAGACCATTGCTCCATTTTAATTAACCTCCTGATAATCCTGTTACTCTTGTCTATGCCCAGAAACTGTTCCAATTGCACATTATTTTATGAAGCAGAATCTATGTTTCAAATGACCCACAATTATGTTTGTATCTGGAGATAACTGGCTGAAAGGCATGGAGAGCTGCTACAAGCCACTGCCACTGTTTGGTTACTTATAAATTAAAAAAGGAGTTTAGTGTTTAGAACACTGTCAGAGTATATAGATCCCCCAGACCAGCAGTTAGGGAGACACCTGTATTTTGGGAACTAGTTCTTGGTGATAGCATCCTAACCTCTGTTACTTCTGACTTATAGGGTATCTTTGTTACTAGGGTTCAGCCTGACGGACCAGCATCCAGCCTGCTCCAGCCTGGCGACAAGATCCTCCAGGTATGGATGGGTTTGACTGCTTTGTAACTGAACTGCTATATAAAGCAAATCTTTGCATCTTACAATAATATTGTCTTTGGTACAAGTTAACTACCATTTTTGGTGTTACGGCACTTGATTTATAATAGTGTTACTTGCAGTACTCTTGAAAGCTGGTCTGAGACAGAACAAAGCTGTCTGGAAACCTAATGAGTATGTGGAAAAGAGCTGCTGGGGTGTGCTGGCTGACAAACCCCCAGCCACTAGCTGGGAGCTGAATTAAACCCAGAGAGCACATTAGGAGCAGAGGGAGCACTGCGCAGCCAGGAGCCAGGCTGGCCTTCGTTTTGCTTGGCAGGGTCTGCTCCCTCCCCAGGGATGCTGGATGAAGCACGTTCACACCAGCGTCAGCCTTCTGGGAGGGAATGGCACTGCAGAAAAGGGCTAATGATTGCAGTCTGTCACAGGAGAGATTCAGGTGACACAATTTAAACTTGAGAATACAAATGTTCCTTACATCATATCCAGCTTTTCCACACTAACAGTGCAAGATAACACAGGGAAAAAGGAGCTTTACAAGCAGTTTCCCTAGCATAAGTGTATGACAAAGCAAAGCATGTTTATAGTTTTCACCTTTGCAGCTGATGTGACACTGGCGTAAGGAGCGAAGTAGTCACACTTTGGGAGACAATTGTGATTGGCGTTGTTTTTGCCTCTCCTTTGCTGCCTCAGCATTTTTGAATGCACATGCATGAAAAGCAGCCCTTCTGCTGGGTCCTGCACAACTCACAGAGAAACCCCAGCCTTTTGTTTTCTTTTACATTTCTGAAACGAATATTTTCTGTATTCAAATGAACTTTTTAAGTAGAGGTCTCAGGTTGTAGAAGAAAGGCAGGCTGTTCCCTAATATACCTTTCCAAAATTTCTCATTCACAGAAAACAGTGGTTGTTGACATGGAAAAGGGTTTTCTGCCGTGTCCTGCAAGGCTGGTTGGTTGGTTGTTTTTAAGCCTGGAAAATGTATTACCACTGGCAGCACATTGTATTATTTTTGACAAAATAAAGAGTCATTATAGTTGTCTGAAAGGCTTATAACATTTTTTAAAGCCATTTGGCCTGATCAAGGGTTAGAGGTTAACTGTGTTATTTTCACTTTATAAAGAAAATCAGCAAACAAAGGACATTGTCAAACATTGTGGTAGCCTTCCTTCTCCCCCCCTCCCGCCTCCCTCTCCCCTTCGCTGCCCCAGCCCCTCCTGCCTGGGCACTGCAGAACATATCAGCTCTAACATCTACAGTTAATTGCTCCTATGTTCAAAAAACAGTGAAATGAAGAAAGTAGCCAAGCTAAATGAACTATGGGCAGCGGGGCGTTCTTGGCAGGTTGTGTGAGGGCTGGTGGTTGGTTCTGTGTGGAAACAGATCTGAGAGGTGCATGCACCTGTCACCTCTTTTGTGCTGTGTTCCTCTTATGGCTTTTGTTATGTCAAATGTTTTCTCCTGCTGTCATACCACGGGGCACCTAGCAGGCCACTGCTTTAGCATTCAGCCACCCTCACGGGGAAAACGTTGCTCTTTACATCTAGGTGGGATGTCCTGTGTTTCAGCTTGTGTTCCTAACATAGGAGCATTTACATGTACTTACATAATCACATTTGAGGTACTACTGCATTTTTTTTAGGTAGCAAATTTCCCTCTCCTAACTTTTTTTATCACTTAGCTGATGAAGTTTTTTTGACTTCATGCTCTCGCTCATTCTCACAGGGCCATAGATCAGTCTCAGCAGTTTCTTATTTGTCACTGTCAGTATATCATTTTAAATTCCCCAGCAGGAACATTTTCTTTTTATTCACAATTACTTCTCCCCATCCATAATACCTATTACCAGGTATTGATGTATATTGTGGCAAATAAAAGGAAGGTCATTAATCTCATGAAGGAATTAACAGAGGAAAGAAATACAGGTGTGAAGGGATGAAGGATATTTTACTTCTCAAATGTAAGCAGTCTTTAGATAAAAGCATCCAGTTCCCTAGGTACTACGAACTTAAAAGTATTAATACTCACTGCCATCACTTGATCGCTATCCCCATTTTCCACTATTGCCATCACCACTATTTGCATTTATCTTGTGAGGCAGTCCCCTGCCAGCACCCAGGACTGTGTAACACTGGTCACCATCTAAACAGTTTCAGACATTAGAAGGATGCTCCTCTTCACCCACGGCCTCTCTTCCTCAGAGCCATTAGCTTCTGCACTACTTGCTCCCTTCTGCAGAGGCGCTGGTTGTGGCTGCAGTTTCTGCTGGGACTCTGAGGGAGGAACCACCTTCCTGTGTTTCCTCTGTCCTAGCCCGCTGTCCTTGCGCTGCCAGGTGCCCAGCTTTTATTGTCAACTAAATCTTCCCTGCCTCAGGCTCTCCCTCGTCATGCCGATCTGACACTTTGCTTCAGTCTTTATCTGTTGCCCTGTCAGGTAACCCTGGTGCCACCATCACTGGAGCATCTGTCTGTGCACCTTCTGCACTCCCATGCGGTGAATTCAGTTTGTTCAAGGAGATGATATAAAGGAAGATAATGTCAGGCCAAAGCTCCAAGGGGAATTTTTTTAAACATTTGCATGGATGAATTTGCTTAGCAGGATGTTTTCAGGAGAAACGGTAAAGTTTCTACCATGCATTTACGTGTCTTTCCCAAGCAGTTTTGGTAAAAGAGGTAGGGAAGCTTTAAAAATAAAAAGCCCTGATATTCCCTGGATGCTGTTACTCACTGACAAACTGGAATCCTTATACACGTAGTTTTGGCCATTGCCTGTTTGTGATAGAAGAGTGAGTGCCTACTGCAGTGAAGAACTTCTGACCCTTACAAGCCCAGCCGGGGCCAGCACCCAGCCGAGGAAGGGCCTTTCCTCAGCGTGTGGCAGCTGGGCCAGTCCTGCTGCTCCAGGAGCAGCCTCACCCCAAGTGCCCCGGCCGCGGCCTGCACCGTGCTCACTGCCTGCGTCCCATGTGCGATGGCCCGGAGCCGCCGGCTGCAGGCACTGCTGGATGCCACATTCCTGAGGCAGGGCCAAGCTCTCAGGCCTCCAGCAGCCATGGGCTCATGTAGCCCTGCTGTCCCAGCACAGCACCGAGGTCTGGGGGCTGACAGCGGACTGCCTCGAGGGCTTTTTCCTCCAGCCTCAGCTCTTGCTGTGTCCTTGCTGCCACTGGGCGAGCCCTGGGCTGCTCTGAGGCTGTCATAGACTCACCTACATTGGAAAAGATCTTCAAAAAGATCATCAAGTCCAACCGTCAACCTGCCCTACCAAGTCCCATCACTAACGCATGTCCTTTAGTGCCACATCCACGTGTCTGTTAAATACCTCCAGGGATGGGGACTCCGTCACTTCCCTGGGCAGCCTGTTCCAGTGCCTAACCACCCTTCCTGTGAAGAAATTCTTCCTGATGTCCAATCTAAATTTCCCCTGTCACAATTCGAGACCCCCTGTCCCAGGAGTTGCTAACAGTGAGCTGTGCCCCAGGAGCACGCGGCCCCACCAGCATCCTGGGCAGACCAAAATCGTTGTCTCTTTCCTTGCTGTGCCATAAGATCATAAACTACTTATTTATTTGATAAATAAGAGTCATTTTTCTGTTACAAAATTAGCAGCAGTTTCAGTAGATTACTTTTAAGGAACAAGTCGCATGGCTGCTAGGTCTGGCAACAAAGAGAGAGCATCAGCTGCGTCGTGCAACCTTGCCACCATATGCTTAAGGATGCCCTTCAATTCTGAGAAACCTTGCTTTGGTGGCATGTGATTGAGCTAAAAAGCATTCTTCTTGTCTAGTAGTTAGAAATAAATAATAACTCAATATGTAAATATATATGCTGATTTCATAGCATATTTTATGGGGAATGTGAGACCGCACCAGGAATGAAAGAAGTAGATTTCTGATTGTCATTTATTTATATGTTAAAGAACAAATCCCTCTGGGCCTGGCCTGCTTTGGTATTTTTGGCAGTGTATCTCCTACAGCCCTCTTCACTGAGAAACCATTCTTATACAAAAGGGGTCTTTCAGGAGCTAGAGCCAAACCTGCACAATGGTCTCGTGGCCCTGGCTGCACAGCTTGAAACAGGGAAGGGAGCAGGCACAGCTGATGTGGTCTGAATGGTGTGCTCAGGCTCTTTTTAAAAAAAAAAATATGTTTTCTGAATGAGCAATACAGATCCCAGTGAGCTGTGGTGAACAAACTGAAACAAAGGCTATTCTTCAGCTTCCCTCTGAATTACATCAGGGTCCGAGCTGACCTCAAACTGAATGCCAAGTGGCCGCCTAATATTGGCACATAAGTGAATCTGTTTGAAACTTTTCCTGCCTGAAATTGTATTCTGCTTCTCAGCACAAATCTATTTTATTGTACTAAGCTAAGTACCCCATGAATCACAGTGAGCTGCTTTTCAGTGTTGCTTGCACGCTGCCTTTCCTACGTGCTCTGTGACTGCCTGTTGCCATTGCATGAAGCAGGAAGGCTTCACTAACCTACTTGTAAATGTTAGTTAAAATGTTAAAAAGTTTAAATGTGTATGCATATATTTTGTTACAGCGCAGTAAGTGTGTAGAATTGCCCTAAGCTAGAGAGAGCTGGTTCCTCTCTCCCAGCGACCTCCTCCGTCCCCCCATGCCTGCAGCATGGGCACCCCGGGCACCGGCCGGCAGTGGGGGTTCTGCTGGGGGTCCTGGGAGGGAAGGGGAGCCCTGGGGCAGCTGAGCAGTCACCCCACCTTGTGCGGGGTCTGCAGCAGGGCCATGGCAGTCCGAGGATGTAACCTCGGTCTGAATTGTGAGGCTTCTGTGCGTGGCTTAATGGCAGGTGTCTGCAGCGAGTGCTGTCTTTGTTCGGTACCTGGTGAAAGACGGGCCTTCACTCCGTGTGTCTGTGGATCTTCTACTTATTGATCACACTCAGTAAACTGTTGATAATTAGGTTTGACTGTTTGAAATAGCATTGTAACAGACAATTATGGAAAGACTTAATTAGCACTAAAGCAGAGCAGTTTATTCAGTAATTTTTCACTCTGCATACATGCAGTGTGCCTGTGTACGATGAGCCCAAGCCTGCATTTGCTGTCAGCAATGCATCAGGCAGCATTAACTCTCTTTGGGCTCCATAGTGTAGGAAATCCTTATGTCCCAGAGTTCTTGTTTCTTCAGAAAATATGCTGAATATCGTAGAGTCACAGAATAACTCAGACTGGAGAGGACCCCCCGAGGTCACCTGGTCCCTCCCCTGCTTGAAGCAGCACTAATTCCATGAGGGTGCTGTATCTCTCCAGTGCAGGAAGACAGAAATGCATTCTCTTGATGGCACCGTCAGCCTCCTGCTTACAGGAAATCATGTTATGACTGTTGTTTATTTTAGGCGTTTGTCATTTTCATATATCCCTTTGCACCCCCAAAATGAAGATGTTAAATAGAATCTCATTCGATTTTTCTTCTTGTTTTTGTGTTGCAGGCAAATGGACACAGTTTTGTACATATGGAACATGAGAAAGCTGTATTACTACTGAAGAGTTTCCAGAATACAGTAGACCTAGTTATTCAACGTGAGCTTACTGTCTAAATATTTTTTTATAAATAGTAAATATGTCTAGCCAGATCTAAAGTTCAAACAGATTTATACATAGGAAACAAATTTTTGCCAATTGCTGGACCAATGGCAAACAGTAGTGCCAAATGTATAATACTCTATGTTAGTACCAATCATCTTGAAAAAAAATATATTAACTATATAAATATATTGTTCATGTGGCTATGTATTAGTTTTAATTGTCAGCCTCTGGCTGTGCATTGGTGCGTTTTTTTAATCAAGTTACTTCTTAAAGTCAATTTCATATGATTTCAAAACACAGAAGCACATACAAATTCTTTAGGAATTCTGCTGTCCATCAGAAACACTGCCTCAAAGTTGTATATGCCTTTATAAAGATAAAATATATTAACCTGTACTTCCCATGAAATATTTCTATCATGTCACGTACAAAAATATAGAGAAAAAAATATTTTCATAAACACCTCGAAGAAAGTATATATTAAATTAAATTTAATAATGTTCATTTATTTTCAATGCAAAGATATTATATGCCTTATGAAAATACCTGTACATATGCAGTGTGTATAGCTGGCTCCATACTAATTAGTAAAAATGTCACTATACAGGGTGAGACACTTAATAAATGATACTGTCAACTCTGGGACCTAGATATAAATAACCTACATGGAGATTGGTTAACTTCCTTTTGTTTCGCACTTTTAGTTGATTCCATGTGAACACACTAAATGGACGAACAGTGAGTTTAGACAGATATGCTTCATAAACGGAAGAAGTTTGTGATGGGTGGCAGTTAAACTTCTTTTGTTGCTGCTAATTTTATTATTTTAACTCTTCAGTTTAAAATTGTAGGCCCTTTGTTTGCGTTGCCATTCCCCCAGTCTTATGGCGTTCTGTATTTTTGCTCTGGTCCAGGCTGTGTTATCCCCCTCTTGCTATATTCATTATCAGTAAGGCTTTAACCTTTATACAACCCTTTATTTGAGTAATAGTCTCTTTAAAATCAATGGGGATAGATTTAATCCAAGATGTGACACATCACAGGGGGAGCAGAAGAATGGCACTGAGAGCGCACGGGAAGAGCTTTCCCACTGAAGTACACAGTTTGAAACCCATAAGGTAAAAATTCTCGTGCTGTTTTCAACAGAGAATACTGACAGCACAGAATTTCTGCAAAACTGCTGCTGTTCAGTAATTCAGGCGTACATCATGTTTGTAGCTGACAGCAAGAAGGCGAAATACAAGGAAACCTCCCGCAAGGTGTTTTCACGGGACCCTGTTGCCATTGGCCTGGCAGCGGCGGCGATGGGCTGCAGCCGGGCACCAGCTGCATTAGCAATGCCGTGAGAAGCCCAGGTCAGGCGCACGGCGCTACGGCTCACGGGCACGGCAAAGGACGTGTTACTTTGCTGCTCACAAGAGCCTCTAGAAATTCTCAAACCTTTCTTCTCTTCCCATCAAGTGCACACTGACTGAGGTAATTATACTTCAATTAAACTGACGTGACTTCCAAAGACAATAGCGCCATTATGTCCCTGCCTGCTTTATGGCCCTAGTCATCCTGCCATAGAGGTATAAATGCATCTTGTGAAATTTTGCTGCAGTCATGTTTATAGTAAGTGGAAGGACCGGAGCTGGCAGCATTCCTGATGTGTCCCTGATGTTACTGAGACACACCAGTGCTTGGCGTTGCTGCACGGGCTGCTTGGTGCGCTAGGGGCTTACATCGGGCCCAGCAAACCCAACGAATTCACGGAAGAGCGGTCTGCTGAGGTTATTGCATGCCCAGCAATCTCTTTGGGTTTGGATGTTGGGAGAGGAACTGGAAAGCAAGAGGGACAGCCAGACCAGGAGCCAAATCCTTGTGCTACTCAGTCATTATCTCTGTGCATTCACATCTGGCTGCTCTTGGAAACTGGCTACACAGCAAGGGGACCTGGGGTCTCATCCCATCCATCAGCCACATGGAAAACACATAATCGGCCCCTCCTTTCCCCCAGGCTGGTCATAGCTGTTAAAAATGAGCTGTTCCAAATTACTTCAGGCTTCCCAAAGCTGGTGCAGTCGTTTTTGCCTCTCTCTGGAAGCTCCTGGGCCTTCAAAAAAAGACTTGTTCCATTTGGGAAGGACAGGGTGGTATTATAAAGACCCCCCCCACACACAGGAAAGGAAAGAGAAGTAAAGTAGCCTATACATAATAGGTAAGAGTAGGAACTATCCTCTAATGTTATGGAGCACCAGGTTTTTAATCGTGTTTGAACTCTTTTTCCTTTTTTTTTTTTTTTTAACTCTGTGGCAACTGTTGGAAAGCACGGTCAGGGCAGCCCAGGGCATTGGAGCGAGGGTGCTGGGCAATGCAGAAAAACGCAGCCTGCAGCCCTTGGCTCAGCTCCCCAGAGGAATTTATTTAGCAGTCATTTGGAAGGTGAGACTTACATTTGCATGCAAGTTCCCTGTTCCGTGGTTGTTTGCATCTCCCCTTTTCTCTTTAATCAACAGGATTGATTAAGTTTATTAGTGTAAATATTAATGAACCATAAATACCAAGCTGACTGAGCAGGTTCCCACATGATATGAATTTTTACTTTATATATGCAAGCATTCTTACTGGAAGAGCTTTTGTACCACCTGAGTGGCAACGCACCACCAGATGCCACAGTGAGCCATAGCTAATGCTAATCCTAAAATGTACTATTTGAATAAATGATTTGATTATATTTAGAAAATAAATTTAAAATAATGAATTCAGTAAATTAAAATCTTGATACTACAAGCTGAAGCTGCTTGCTGAATTCACGTGATTTGGGTTTGGATTGTTATTTGCCCTGTTTTTTCAGCTTTCGTTATCATTTAATCTCATAATGTCCTCTCAAACCACACAGGCTCTGGCATAACCCATCTAAAACTTTTCTAACATGGATGGTATGTCAGAGGCCAGCATTTCCATATTTAAGCCCATTGCCCTTTAAGAGAAGTAAGGGTTTATTCATCATCATGTTCAGAAAATTGTAGACACCTACATAGTTTCTCGTTAATTATGCTGAATGGGAATTAGGTATATTAATAGGTATTTATGCACCTAACTCCTCTTTGGAGCTACTTATGTCTTTTCATGCAAAAAAATCACTTATGAATGTGAGCACACACGCAGACGGTGGTGCAGTGAATGTGTGCACATCTGCTGTTACGTACCCTGTAGGCATTTCATGATAGCACAGCTCCCTGGCTCAGAAATCTTCCCCGTGACTTCTGCTTCCAGCAGGAAAACAGAGTAAATTACAACCGCAGTTCTGAATCCTGCTGTAATGCTGTCCGTTGCGATCATGCAGAACACGGCGCACGCCCATCCATCGCTCCCCAGGCACAGCTACAAGGCAGGCGTCTGCAGCGCGTGGCGGCATTAAATATGCATACTGCTTACGTAGCACCAAGAATGTGGTAGGGAGCTGCAGATCTCAGAAGGATGACAAGGGGTCCATCTTAGGACCTATAACCAAGAGAACAATGTACAGGTGAAAAATGGTAAACTGAAAAAGGCAGAAGTGATCTTTAGTGCTTGTTAATACTGTATTTTGTGCTCAGTTGGTTTTCTGCATGCTGAGTTTATTAGATCTAAAGCGCAGTGGCACATTCAATCGGGGCTGTGTGCAGAACTGTATTTCAAGATTGCTGAGTGCTTTCATTAATGGATTATAATGAAAAGTAAATTACAATAAAATTGAATTAGTGCAGTGGAATGCCAAATTAACTTATCCAAACTCACGCTAACTCTAGAAGGGGGTTTGGGGTGAATTTGGCCTCCCAGCTGAAACATACAGAAGTGAAGCTTTAACATCAACCTCCATTGTCCAAAATTACCAAATATTTTCTTTTTGGCATTATTTTTATTCAAATTGGTAGAAATGATGTTTAGATAGGACTAATGTTATGAGCAACTAAACTGACTTCAGTGGGGCTGCTTAGGATTTTTACATTAGTCCTTTGAATTAAATTGCACCTTTTGTCCTTCCTGGAAAGTCTCCAGTAACCTCACATTCACAGATGTGTGCAGCCAGGTTTGCAGGTGGGGAACCAGGTTATGTGCATGCTTTGGACATAAGTATGATAATATGAGATATATATTATTTATATATATTTTTAAACTAAATATGGTTATATGGCAAGTGCTGGTGGTAGATGGCAGTTTACCCAGAGGCGAGTTCCATGTGTGGGTTTAGTTTCATGTGTGTGAACGAATTTTGATCTAGGCAAGCACAGTCTCAGAATTGCAGATGGTTTCCTTTCTTCAGGCCATTCAACACTCCCAAATACACCATATGTTCTCCCACATGAACTATACAGTCACTCAGATGCACTATTTTTTTAAAGCTACTAATGGACATTTTAATACTGACTGAAACACGCTGGGCTGGAAATAGCCCCGGAGGGCCCGGCGTGCCGCTGGCAGCCCTCCCCTCGGCAGGCCTGCCCCCCGTAGGTGTTAGCTGCGATGCGCTTGTTCCCATGGCAATGGCTCCGTTAGGCGAACATGCAGTTCTGCTTTCCTAGATTTTTCATGCAATAAACAACAAACGATCCTCAGGGAAGGGCTAAATTGAAAAAGGAAGCCTGTGCTGTAATTCCCTTATCCTCATTTTGCAGCAAGTTCTAAGGACCTCGGTGGTCAGAGTCGGGCTCACGCTGCCGTTAGCACCCCGTAGCCTCAGCTGCCTGAAGCGGCAGGGGCGCGGACGTGTTGAAACCCCAGTGCCCGGCTGCCTAGGAGCTTGTTTGCTATTCTGCGGTCTTGTTATCAGGCAGCTGTCAACACAAAAATGAAGGAAAAAGAAAAGAAACAAAAGCTGCTCCCCAAATGCTTTTCTTATTCTGAGAAACATTTTAAGAGAAGACCACAGGAAACCTTGTGAAGACCCTCCAGTCCTAATAATACATTCATTTTCCATTCACAGTTTGCAATTTTTATCAGGGTGTTGACAAACTATGATATTTAAAAGCCAGTTGTTCATAATAGCAATCTTCAAATCTGTTTTGATGTTTTCCAAGATATATTTTAACATGTCCCTGTCTGTGCCTATGTTCCATGCACTTGCATTAATCCAGAGGTAATGACAGCGGGTGTCAGCTCAGCCAGGTTTGTCAGGAATACTCTGCCTGGGAGACTACTGATGCTGTTTTGGGGTGGCCTTTTTCTGAACAGGAATGAAGAGCCCTTGGAAACGTTGCTCTAATAGCCATACTTTTAGTTTATAGATGAATATCTGAAAAGTTAAATCACTAATGTTGTAGAACACTGTTAATCTTCACAACCCAGAAGTTCGACTAAAAATTACAGTACAAAGTCTTCATGAAATTGGTTTGCTGTTAGTAAGCACTTAGAATGTAAAGACTCTCCTTGGTTAAATCCCTCTGGCTTGTAATATAGCATTTAATTACCTTATGCAAAGAAAAGCCTGCATATTTATAGATATGTGTATATATGTATATATCTGATAGAGATATATGCAACAGGAAATGCAAAGACAATAAGAAATGACAGACCATGCATTTCAACCTGTTCATGTGCAGGATCTGGTCTCAAGAGAAGACACGGGGATTAAGACCAGGCTGGCTGTTACGGGTGTTTACTCCTGGGGAACCAACCGGCAGCGGGACTAGGGTTAGTTTGTGTGCTGCTCATCCTCTTAGGTGAAAGTTAAGCTCACAAGCACACGGCGATCTGTGTTTCACCATAGTCCAAGCCCTCTCCCACACAGCCAGGCAAGCCACATAAAACAGAAATAAAATATAACACAAGTATCAATTTGCCTAAATTCGTAAACAAGCACAGGAGATTATAAACCTCAGTTGTGGGCTGTGGATTCATTACCTACCTTAGCAGAATTTACATTTAGAATTTCCAATTAAGAATAAAATGCTATCTAAAGCTTGAGCTCCTTACCCACGGCCTATTGCACCATACTCGTCATCCTGCCTCTGCGCTCTTCTCCCAGTTCTTCTGCCTTCAAAATGTTCATTCTAACAAGTGCACAAAGATTTACAATTTTATTTTCAGCCAATCAGATCTAAGGACTTATTTCACTTGTCAGTCTTGCTAGTATGAGTGGAATACAAAGTAATGATACAACTTTCAGGCCAGTAGTTTGGATAGGATATGAATTAATTGGTGGTTTGGTTTTGTTTTGAACAACTTCGGTTTGGGTACGTTTGATCGCTGGCGTTAGCCACGCGTGCGGCACAGCAGTGACACCAGAGGCCAGGCAAGGAAACCAGTGCTCCTCCCCAGCGGTGTGAGCCTGGGGCGGCCAACGTGAATTTTCATTGCAAAAGCAAATTTCAAAACACAGTATTTGCTAATCATAGAATTTACATAGTTTCACTTAAAAAAAAAAAAAAAGCCTTTGCCAATCCTCTTACTGGACAATTCAAGCAAATATTCTAGAAGTAAATGACATCATTGCATCGTATACAGAATTTACATGGCCCTCATAAGGCTTTTCCTGCAGCACCAACAACTGAGCCACAGCCCTGCAGCACAAGAGGCTTCATCTTTGTAAATTGGGGCCTTCTTTGTCTCTTTGCTAGCATATGTGGCTTTACCCTGAAACCCTGGTCAGAACAAACACTTATCAGTTAAGTTTTCTACTTGTGAGTACTGTATCCAGTTCAAAACCAACAGCTTACTTTATTAAAAATTTTACCATTTTATAAAAGACATGTTTAATTATGATGGAGATGGCTGTATTGTAATTAATATTTTGAGATAATTGTGATTTTGAGCTTAAATTATATACAGAAAATGGTCATTTTTGTATGTGTTAAAAGATTGCTATATTACAAATGACTAACTGTACTTTTCAGTTTAATTACAGTATTAATGTAAATAAAGCTGAATGAAAAAAAATTTACTACTTTATTAACATAGATTGTGAATGTACTTAATGTTTTTTGCAGTATAAAGACTTACTGAACTTGAAAGCTGCTTCATTTTATGTGCAAAAAGGTACTTCAAAATTATATTTTAAATCTATTGATTCAGTGCAATCAATTATATTGTCAGTTAATTTGCACATGCAGGTTGTATCCTTCCAGTTTTATTTCATGTATGACACTTATCCGTAAGGTGCATATTGTGTTTAGAATGCATTTTGCAGATGCTTCTGTACATAAAAGAAATACAGGGACTAAAACAATGCTGTGCAGTGTATAGCAGAGCCATTTTTCGGCTTTGGTGTACCCAACTTTTTCAGTATTTAAAAAAGTGTTTTGAATAACATTAAAAAGTCTCTTTATTGTATAAATAATAAAAATGTCACCTTATTGTAATTATTTTTTTGTCATTTTTTACTATTGGAAAGGATCTGAGTTTTCCAAAAACGCTGTTCTACGAGTGATGGAAAATGAGATGGTTGTTTCCTAATCCATCTCTTTAAAACCGTTCCAGGGAGCTAGTAACTACACCTGCAGCATCAGTGATCTAAGTTACAGCCTCAGAAATGTTTGCTGTATCTACCAGCTAACAAAGCCGTGTTTCAGGGAAAGAGGCATTTCAATTACATATAATTACAGATACATCAAAGAGAGACTTGAAAACTGAACAACTCCACTTGCTCAGCGTGTCACTACTGGTGAGACATCAAATGTGGCAATGAAGTGACCACAGGCTTATGAAGAAGAGCTCAGGCTTTGCTGCTCTTTGTGGAATAGTACAAATTCCTTATGTAGGAGAAGGAAACAAAAGAGAGGGTCACAGGGCTGAGAGCAACAGCAGTTCAGTCATCCAAATAACCACAGAACAGATCTTGACTTGTTCAAACTCAGTAAGAACTTTGGCTCCTAACAACCATTCTTTCTGCACAAATGTACTACCACGCATTTTTAACAGGAAATGCTTACCCCTTTCCCTTCTTCCTTCCTCTCCCTCCTCCCAGTACCCCAGTCACTCTCTCTCACCTCAAATACCAGGCGTCAGGTCTGTGCTGTCTCCAGATGTACTGGCCAGGTCTGGTCCTCCTCTAACAGGGGCTCACAGTCCCATGCTGCTGCATGCAAGGTACGTGAGACATCGTTGCTCTTGCTGAAAGGTGCTCACTAAGTTTGAAGACCCTGAGGATGAGGAAGTGTGTTTTTATGTTGATTCTGGTCACACTGAAAAACTGGAAAGTTTAACTTTGAGCCATATTAAATTTTCTCATTTTACAGAAAGAACAGGTGGAAAAAATGAAAATGCTTTCAATTCCACATATTTTACCTTATAAACACATACAATACCCATTTGATGTCAACCTGTTTTCCTATGGAGAATGGAAGCATGAGGTATATTTCTGTTCCTAGAGCTTAGCAAGGATGCCTTGTAGTTGAAAGCTTGTTTTTAATTTATTTTAATTTTGGATTGCAAAGTGAACAGTTTGCATTAAATTTTGTTTGCTGGAAACACACGACACTGCACTACTGGAAGGAAATATGAGACCCTGCTCAAGTATCAGACAATACAACTCATCAGCCAAGAATTGTGCCTGGCCAAACACATGCTGCTGCTCATTGCAGCTTATTATGCCAGGCACCGCACTGCCATGTTCCCTGTATATAGCCTAACCACCACCAAACTCCAACCGCAGCACCTACACAGTACTTACAGTGATACAGCCATAAGAACAGTCAGCTGTTTCTTCTCAGTATGCTGATGGAAGTTCTCAGTGTAGTTTCAAAAAAAAAAACACAACAACAAACAAACCCTAGCCGTGGAAATCCATATGGTATCTGCTTCAATTTCATGTCCAATTCATAGGCTTGTGGTAGTCTAACAGAGAAGCAGTGGACCTACAGTCACGGAGGAAGTAACATCAAGCAGCCCTTCCTTTTATATTATTAATAACCATGATACATTACTGTTATTAATAAAGAGATCACTTTCATGATGTTGAAGTGTGTTTAAATAAAAAATTAAATGTTTATATGTTAGTGGCTAGAAAACTTAATTAGAGCATGTTCTTAAAAATTTAGAAACAAAACATATATCCAAAGCAAATATTTATTGTTTCAGTGCAGCTACCAATATCAACCACATTTTGCTTACTTTTACATGAGACATGCACACAATTTGCAGTACATTTCACACTGTATTCTTATAACCATACAATTTAAGAGTTCAAGCATTTCACCATGTACAGACCAGTAACCAACTGTTTGAGGCAGTAGTGAAGAGAGAGCAAATACCTTACAGGAGATTGTAAAACAGGCATACAAAAATCAAAAAGTTTACTTCCACCTTTTACTCAAATACTTTGGTGTTTACAATTCTTTAAAAAAAATTATCTTAATTGTAGAAAAACATTGTCTCTTACTAAATGCAGCTTTCAACTGCATTCTTTATTACAAAAAGTGTAAACATAGATTGTGGTATTTTAAAATGCACTCCTGAGACATGCAGCCTTGAGGGGAAAATATTTCATGGGTGATCTCTTTCTTAACTTGTAAACTATAAAGAGTATTAGAAATGCTTTATGGCACAGGCCAGATGAACAAACAGTTTACAAATAAGGAGGAAGGCAATATAATCACATAGCATTTGGTCAGACAGGATAATATTTTGTTTGTACTTTCATTCACAAGTCTAGCAGGGAAACAGACTATCAAGTAGGAATTCGGCTTCGCAGATACTCTAGCACTGCAGCTGTTCCTTTTGCCAAAATGGCTGCTCGAGGAGTACGGAATGGATTTCCTTCTAAAAGAAGTGTCCTAGAAAGACAGAGATGTTCAGTTATTTGTATAAAGGTTTTTTCTTGTACCAGCACATTCAAACACTGCATACAGATTTATGAATCTTGAAACTCTTAAGTAATTCCTCTTTCATTCTTCCAAAATAATTTTAACTTCTGCTACTCTAATTCATACTAACTTATCTTCTTTAGAGACATCTGAGTTTTAATTTATGCTAATAAATCAGTGGTGGTACATTATTGTAGATGCACAATACACACATACCCCACTTCTTAAGCAAGTCTCTGTCAAAATAAAGAGTAAAAGAACTTCTGAAATATATACATTGCACAATTAAAGGGAAAAGCTATGTTATCCGCAACCCTCCTTTTTTTAGCTTGGCTGCTAGCTCACTCTTCTTTGGCACACATAAACCTCTGTGGAGGTTTTTTGCTTCTGTGTGTTCAGGGGGGTTGTTTTATGTTGTATTTTTGAAGTCCCTCAAAAAAGTGGAAAACCACTTTAAAGGGGAAAACCACGCTACCAAGAAATTTGCTATCTTTGACAAGACAGACTACTTATGTGTACTGTCTTCCCAGGCTTGCTAGGGATAAGCC
>VXAA01001232.1:34122-57830 GCA_013399115.1 Anseranas semipalmata | reverse complement strand
TTTTTTTTTTTTTTTGTGGGAGATATGGAAGTTGACAAAAGTCAGGTTGTAGTACATAGTAACTGAAAAGGTCTCTTGCATCAAGCAAAATGTACTACTCAGACTATCATTATCAGTCATACTTTTGTGAAGAGATACAACATTCACCACTTGTTAAGGTTAGAAACATAGGTGGAGCACTTAGAGGTCAGATCTAGGCAGTGTCTAAAACTTGCCTTATCCCCAGTATCCAAATACTTTCTTTTCTTTTTTTCTTTTTTTTTTTTTTTTGTAAAAGTGCTCAGACTCACTTTAAGGATGTAAATAAATACATAGCTATGTTTATATAATAACCATTTAGAGCAGTCCTGCAAAAATGGCTTACCTAGCCTTTACCACCTTTTCCTCCAGTGACTATTCTCTGATAAAGGCAACAGCTCTGTAGCTGCAACTGCAGTACACCTTTTTGTCCATCTGCATCCTATTTAAAATTTTGCATTCCAGGTAGAGATGTCGTAACTAGTCTTATAGAATCATAGAATCATAGAATCATAGAGTGGCCTGGGTTGAAAAGGACCTTAAAGATCATCTAGTTTCAACCCCCCTGCTCTGGGCAGGGTTGCCAACTACTAGAGCAGGCTGCCCAGCGCCACATCCAGCCTGGCCTTGAATGCCTCCAGGGATGGGGCATCCACAACCTCTCTGGGCAACCTGTTCCAGTGCCTCACCACCCTCTGAGTGAAAAACTTCCTCCTAATATCCAACCTAAATCTCCCCTGTCTTAGTTTGTAACCATTTCCCCTTGTCCTATCACTATCAACGTGTGTGAACAGGCGTTCCCCCTCCTGTTTATACGCTCCCTTCAGGTACTGGAAGGCCGCAATGAGGTCTCCCCGGAGCCTTCTCTTCTCCAAGCTAAACAAGCCCAGTTCCCTCAACCTTTCTTCATAGGAGAGGTGTTCCAGCCCTCTGATCATCTTAGTGGCCCTCCTCTGGACCCGTTCCAAGAGCCCCACATCCTTCTTGTGCTGGGGGCCCCAGGCCTGCACGCAGTATTCCAGGTGGGGTCTCACCAGAGCAGAGTAGAGGGGGACAATCACCTCCCTCTCCCTGCTGGCCACCCCTCTTTTAATGCAGCCCAGGACATAGTTGGCCTTCCGAGCCGCAAGCGCGCACTGCCGGCTCATGTCCAGCTTCTCATCCAGCAGGACCCCCAAGTCCTTCTCCGCAGGGCTGCTCTCGAGTTCTTCTTCTCCCAGTCTGTATAAGTACCTGGGATTGCCCCAGCCCAAGTGCATCACCTTGCACTTGGCCTTGTTGAACCTCATGAGGTTCTCTTGGGCCCACTTCTCCAGCCTGTCCAGGTCCCTCTGGATGGCATCCCTTCCCTCTATGGTATCAACTGCACCGCTCAGCTTGGTGTCGTCCGCAAACTTGCTGAGGGTGCACTCGATTCCGTCGTCTATGTCATTAATAAAAATGTTGAAGAGCACCGGTCCCAAGACCGACCCCTGAGGGACACCGCTTGTGACCGGCCTCCACCCAGACATAGAACCATTGACGACAACCCTTTGGCTGCGACCAGCCAACCAATTCTTAATCCACCTAACAGTCCATCCTTCAAATCCATACCTCTCCAATTTAGAGAGAAGAATGTGGTGAGGGACCATGTCAAAGGCTTTGCTCAAGTCGAGGTAGATGACGTCCGTCGCCCTTCCTTTGTCCACCGATGCCGTCACTCCATCATAGAAGGCCACCAGATTGGTTAGGCAAGATCTGCCTCTGGTGAAGCCGTGCTGGCTGTCCCGGATCACCTCTTTATCCCGTACATGCCTTAGCATGTCTTCCAGGAGGATCTGCTCCATGATCTTCCCAGGCACAGAGGTGAGGCTAACCGGCCTGTAATTCCCCGGGTCTTCCTTTCTCCCTTTCTTAAAAACAGGAGTAATGTTTCCTTTTTTCCAGTCACCGGGGACTTCACCCGACAGCCATGATTTTTCGAATATGATGGAGAGCGGTTCGGCAACCACATCAGCCATCTCTCTCAGCACCCTGGGATGTATACCGTCTGGCCCCACGGACTTATACACGTCCAGCTTCATTAGGCGGTCCCGGACTTGTTCCACCGTCACAGTGGGACGGTCTTTCTTCACAAAGACTGTAATGTTAGTTGTTAACTGTTAGGCTTTTAGACGGAAATGCAAAAGGCTTGCGTATCTATTTATTTATTTATTTTTATTGCATTTGATTTATGCCTGGGAAGATCCTCTTGTTAACACCAGCAGTGCGATTTCATTGTGTTCCTCCTTACCCCCGACTTCCATCTTTCGCTTCCTGAACTTCTTTGGTGCTACATTGGTGAAACCAGCAGGCCCTAAAACTAATGCTAGCCTGCTGTGTAATATTATTTCCTTTTGGGCCTGCTCATAAATATCCTACCTAAATGTGTCATTGCATTGTAACTAATACCTCTTCCTTCTTTCCCCTGCTAGATCCACACAGGTTTACAACACCAAATAATTTGGCCGTGCCAGCCCAGCTGTCTACCACTGGATGAGAAACTCCTTCCAGAGCTACTTAAAGATGCAGGATATGTTACTCACATGGTGGGGAAGTGGCATTTAGGGATGTACAGGAAAGAATGCCTTCCAACCCGGAGAGGATTTGATACTTACTTTGGTAATGGTTAGATTTAACGTGGGCATAAATGTGGTGTTAAAAATAATGGGAAACTGCTTGATTCTTCCAAGAAAAGCAGACTTACTGTGAGTGCATAAGTAAATGAATACTTGAGCATGCATATTACTGAAGTATAACTGTTTAAGATAAGTTAGTACCTTAAATGCATGCCCAAACCTTACGATTTATTGAAGAAAATACTGTAATTATTGAGTCCCTCCAAAGAAAGTATTTCTCTTTAAAGATCTGCATTTAATTTCATTCCGTGATGGTTAGAAGATTTAAGGTGTAGTGATTGGCTTCATTTTCAAAGTGTCTCTAAACTGAATGTTTTGGGTTAGATCAGACAGTAGACATGGCTTGCTCTGCAAATAATATTAAACTTCTAATATGCTGATAAATGTAAAAGAGGGAGAGAAGTAGACATCCCACTGTACTGTCTTCCTGCTTTGTGAATAGAATGTCACTGGTTTTCCACTTCCTCTGGCAAGGAAGGTGATATGAGAGAATTGTAAAACAGCATACAAAAGGTGGGTGTTACAGGAATTCACAAGTTATGAAGCTGAGCACTCAGACTGAAGAAAAAAAAAAAAGCCAGAATTAGATTGTCCAAGTGTGTGTGTGTGTGTTACAAAGCAACTTGTAACTACATATTACATATCTTCCCTCTCACAAAAGCTCCTGTCCAAGTATTGATTGGATGTTTAATAGTTTTGCACAAGTATCCCAGGTGTTATTTGAATCAGGTTATCAGTAATAACACCTCATACCACCTGATACTGAATACAAAGTTGTTAATTTCCACTTTGTTGGTTTTAAAAAATTTTCATTGAATGGAGGATTTCAAAACAGATTATCTTCAAAGTAACTGTAAGCTGTTGATAGTAATGCTGCCCAGTTCTACAGCTGCAAAACTAAGACACAGAAACTTCATCTATGCTTACTGAAGCCCACACTCCTCTTATGTAATGTTAGGTACATAAATAGCGAGCCTGTTAGTGCTATGTTCCCTTTAGAGATACTGGTGATTCAAATTTTAGGTGGGAAGAACCATTCCCTTAGATCGTTTGTCTCTTTTGACTCTTCAGAGAGCGTGGGACTATGGTTTCACAACTGAATTAAGGTAATAAATATGGATCATAACATAAAGGATCATTGCTTGAATCTATGTGCCTCTACCCCTGTTGGCTGTCTGCTCCCATCTCTTCACAGAAGCATGTGTTCTTCTTGACAGCATAGATGTATATATAGGCTTATACAGGCTTATAGGTATGTATAGGCTTATTGTGAAATCTCACGATGGGAATGAGCCGGCTTTTAATACCAGGACCAAGGCTGGCTCTAGGCATAGTCATTGGGTGCCCAGCATGACACCAAGGGAATTATTTTTCAGAGAAAGTGGTGGCTTAATATCCTATTATGTTCATGTAATTCTAGAAAGAGTTGATTGCAGTTAAGGGCATTTGATTCTTCAGCAAGCTTGACACAGTCTCTCCCACAGTGGGCACTCAAAATAGAAAAATGCAATTTGTAGCTCTTCGTAGAGTATATTGAAAGGGGCAGTTTGCACACAAAATCACTGCTTATACTTTGAAAGAAAAGCCTTTTTTTATCCTAAAAATGCATTAAGGTGTGTACTGTATTTAGAATATATCTTTCTTCTTTCTATACATACTTTTTTGCATGAGTAATGATACTTGAAGTGGCTGAATAAAAGTTCAAGTAAAGTTCCTCCATTCTGAATTGTTGTCCCTGGTTTTAGTTTGGTTTTGCATAACTTCAGAATATATTTTTTTTCAGATTTGGCTGTTTTTTTTTTTTATTGTTTGTTTTGTTTTTGTTTTGTTTTTCAGGGTACTAGAGGATAACTGAAATCTAATTTTAGAAGTAATAATTACTGAGATTGGAATGATTTTGAAGAGTTTTGTTTCTGGTCAATAAAAAACAAAGGCACTCAATGCTTACAAGGATAGCCCTTGACAGGAGCAAATTTATACCTGTAGAATTTTTGCATAATTTGTTTCTTTTGGGTATCTTTAGATAGTAGTATTTTCTTTTCACCAGTTGGGGTCAGCAGTGGATCAGAAATTACAGCTAAAAAAAACACTTCATACTTGGATGTTTTTGAAGAAATGTTAAAAACAAACAAAAACACACACACAAAAGCAAACCCTAACAAAAGCAAGCAAACAAACAAACAAACAAACAAAAAGGCTTTCTAGTAGAGAGAAAAGTCTTATGTGGAAAAGGCAAGTATACAAAATCATACCAGATAAAAATTATAGTGGACATGGATAGGTCACTCCCTTTGCTATCAGTGTATTAGTTTAATGCTAAATTCTTTGATATAAAATTATACATATAATGTCATTAAACTGCTTTCAAACTGTTTTGTGTGCTTTGAAATTAGTTTGTAATAGTAGCAATATAATAATAATAAATAGTAGCAATAAAAAGTCTATGTGTTAAATATGGAGCTACTTAGTCCTATCAAGGGATGTCACTACTAATTATCAAATGTTGGATGAGTGTCTCAGCTCAAAACAAAAAAAAAAAGTGTACTGTTTCTATGATGTTGTGTTGACCTGTTTACTTGTCATCTTTTCCTATTCTAGGCTATCTTCTGGGGAGTGAGGATTATTATTCTCATGATCATTGCGTGCTTATCAAAGCAAAGAATGTAACACGCTGTGCTCTGGACTTCCGAGATGGAGAAGAAGTTGCAACCGGATTTAAAAACATGTACTCCACTAATTTATTTACAGAAAGAGCTATAGATCTTATAGCCAATCATAAAACTGAGAAGGTAGAGTCAGCAGCTTTTACTTTATTTGATAATTTTAACACTGAGGAATGTTTATAAAAATGTTAATGAAATATTAATGTAGATGCCTACATTTGAGTTGTAAATGTGGACTTTTCAGCAGGGTACAAAGAGCTAAATGTGAAAAGTAGCCCTGATTAAATGTGCTTTGTCTCCCTGTCAGGATGAGTTTTGGCAGTATAACACTGGCCTACTACCCTTCTCCATTTCATTTTTAATAATAGAAGTAATGAATGTATAGGAATTATTTCGCATGTAATTTGCTCTCTATAAAGAGAGTGGAAAGCTTAGAGGGAGAATTTTCATAGACAAAAACTTTTAACTATGTTATGAAGAAAAGATAGACTTGCTGTTTTCCCACAGCTTTGCCTAAGTCCTTTGTCAGTTTTATTAGTTTGTGCTTAGGGATTAGAAGAGACAATCACAGAATGTCCTGAGTTGGAAGGGACCCACAAGGATCATCGAGTCCAACTCCTGGCTCTACACAGGACCACCCAAAAATCAGACCATGTGTCTGAGAGCATTGTCCAAATGCTTCTGGAACTCCAGCAGGCTCAGTGCCGTGATCACTTCCCTGGGGAGCCTGTTCCAGTGCCCGACCACCCTCTCGGTGAAGAACCTTTTCCTAACACCCAGCCTGACCCTCCCCTGTCACAGCTCCGTGCCGTTCCCTCGGGTCCTGTCGCTGTCACCAGAGAGCAGAGATCAGCGCCTGCCCCTCCGCTCCCCTCGTGAGGAAGCTGCAGGCCGCCATGAGGCCTCCCCTCAGTCTCCCCTTCTCTGGGCTGAACAAACCAAGGGACCTCAGACGCTCCTCATATGTCTTCCCTCTAGACCCTTCACCATCTTCACAGCGCTCCTTTGGATGCTCTCTAATACTTTTATGTCCTTTTTATATTGTGGTGCCTAAAACTGCACACAGTGCTCGAGATGAGGCCGCACCAGTGTACAGCAGAGTGGGACAATCACTCCCCTCATCCAGCTAGCAATGCCGTGCCTGATGTACCCAAGGATACGGTTGGCCCTCCTGGCTGCCAGGGCACACCGGCACATGTTCAGCTTGCTCTCGACCAAAACTCTCAGATCCCTCTCTGCGGGGCTGCTCTCCAGCCTCTTGTCCCCTGGTCTGTACGTGTAGCCAGGTTTGCCCCATCCCAGTTGCAGAATCCAGCACTTGCTCTTGTTAAACTTCATGTGGTTGGTGATTGCCCAGCCCTCTAATCAAGATATCTCTGCAAGGCCTCTCTGCCCTCGAGGGAGTCAGCAGCTCCTCCTAATTTTAGTATCATCTGCAAACTTACTATGCATTCGAGTCTTGCATCCAGATCATTTATAAAATCACAGAAGAGGACTGGCCCCAAAATGGAGCCCTGCTAGTGACTGGCTGCCAGCCTGATGTAACCCCATTTACTACAACCCTTTGAGCCTGACCCATCAGCCAATTGTTCACCCATTGCATTATGTATTTTTCTAGCTCTATGCTAGACATTTTGTCCAGAAGGATACTGTGAGAAACTGTTGAAAGCTTTGCTGAAATCCAGAAAGACCACATTTACTGGCTTTCATTGGTCAACTAGATGGGTAACCTTGTCATAAAAGGAAATTATGTTACTCAAACAGGACATCCCCCTTGTTTTGGCTATGACCAATGGCTGCATTTTCTTTCAAGTACTTTTCAACAACTCCCAGAATAATCTTGTCCATAATTTTAAAAGACACTACAGCGAGAAGTCTAGAATAAATTCCTGTACCTGTTAATGAATCAGGACTGCTTTTCATACAGTAACTTTTGTGTTTATACTTACGTTGTCTCCCTTGCACCCCAGCCCCTCTTTCTCTACCTTGCTTTTCAGTCTGTCCATGAACCTCTTGAGGTCCCTGAAGAATACATGAAACCATATTCCTCCATTAAAGATGAAAAGAGACGTCATTATGCAGGAATGGTGGCTCTTATGGATGAAGCTGTAGGAAATCTTACTGATGCTCTGAAAAGATATGGTCTTTGGGATAACACTGTTCTTGTTTTCTCTACTGGTAAGTTCATTTGAATATTCTTTTAGTAATACTTTTGATACAGTGTCTAACAAGCTGAGTGCAGACACATCTGGCCCCTCGGTCATTCCTCAGTATGTTTTGTAACTACAGAAGAGTGATGAAAGAGAAATAGAACTTCAAACCATAAGGAGCAGTTTCTCTCCCGCCTCTTATGACTATCTTATGTATGACCAAAACAACTCTGAAGAAGTGTCAGAGGAAATGAAGGGTACTCCTATTGGAGTAAAAACAGCATTGTGAAAGCAAAGGAGTGAAGTGAAGTTGGAGGCATCTTACTTGCCACTGGGGTCACTGAGTATCTATCAGAATTGAATCCTTCCTGAGAGGATGTCATATGTCATATTCATATGTCCTGATCTATATAGGTAGACGTCTGTTCAGTCTATAAATTGCCTTCTGTTGCAGAAGGCACAAACTGCCAGACAGCAAACACTTTGAAGACAAAACTCTTTCTTTCTCCTACTTTGACATAACATGTATTTTTTGCAATTTCTTCCTTGAAATATTTCACTGGCACATTACTCCCATGAAGCAGAGGTCTGTTAATAAAAAAGCTTAATACGTGATGATACAGTCTAGGTTGCCAAATTACAGGCTAAGATTTTGTATGTATTAGCACATGATCTAGTTTCTAGATTATTAGGAGAATGCAAATAATAGATTATAAAATAGTTGCCTTTGTTTTCAAACTAGGAATGAAATGGAACTTTTTTGAAATACAGCTGCTTGGCTGGGTTTCAGGAAAATAGATATTCTTGTTTGGTTGGCAGTGGGAAGTCACCTTTCAGTGCTTAAAATTGCCCATTTGCCCAGGCTTTACACATCAGGGCTATCAAAATGGTAAATTCATTTTCTTTGAACATTATGGAGAAAAACAAAGCAAACAACAAAGCAAACGCCACTACCACCGAAAAAAAAAAAAAAAAAACCCAAACAACAACAACAACAACAAAAAACAACCCCAAAAAACAAAACTCAATATTTGATTAAAATGCAGTGATGTGTTTTGAGTTTATCAGCTGCTTTGTATAGCACTGGAAATCTTGGAACTTCATTTTAAGTGCAAGCCTGTTTGCCTTGTGGTGGTGCATTTGTGTCCAGGTTTTGGCTCTAATACGTTTTGATAACTTTTCTATGCCTGTTTTTGTTTATGATGTTTTCATATTTAGAACTGAAACTAAGCAGCAAAGCCATATGGAAAATGATAGCAATACTTACTCCATGTGGAAAAAATCCAGTCTTTGCTCATGGGGTCCTGGTAGAGTTTTTCAGTAATGTTTTTTCAGTACGTTATGGAATAAAACTAAAGACATCTGAGCTGGAAGTCCAGAGTATGACTGAATTAAAGAGACATATTTATTTTTTGTTTTCAGAACATTTTTTTTTTTTCCAAACAATCACAGTATACCCTGCTTTTAACAGTAGTTAAAATCTTACAATCAATTACAGGTACATTTCAACAAGAGTCAGACAGTCAGGAGAATCCAGTGTCTGTCCTGTCTAATGGGACTTGTCTTGACTTAATTGATGTTTTAAACTGCCAGGAGTGGAATTTAATATGATTGAAATGCAAGGAAATTGTGCCTAGATCAAGCAGATCACAGGGCAGTGATTCACTTTTTCCAGTGTTCTCTCTTCAGTTCACACAACTGTTCTTTATAAGCATAAAACATTGCATGCATTAAAGACTCAGTTTCCAGAAAAACAAATGTTGAAACCATTAAGTATTAAAAAAAAAAAAAAAAGGAAAAAAGAAAAAAAGCATGAAATCTATTCAGCTTTTCTATATTCTTTCTATCACTTTTGCAGATGGTGTGTTTTGAAATGGGCATTAGAAAGTGGTTGAAAAGAAATACGGGTGGGTCTGCAGTTGGGTGTATTGTGCAGAGAATTGTGCTGTGCAAGATCTCTCTGCAAGTTATTTGCACAGCTTGCAATTTCTTTATAACTGGTAGTGTTAGTGTGAACTGATAGTTATTGTATGGATATACACTTATAGTATGGTGTTACCTGAAGTAATGAGTGTGGGGGTTTGATCTGCAGTCTGGCTTGAGATGATTTAAGCTTTTTGTTGTAAAACCAGTGCTCCTGTATGTCCTAATTTAGGACATCCTCCTCACCTTTTTTTCCTACCCATTTTTTCTGGCTTACTTAAACATTTTTTTCAGCTCTTGAGGGCCTGCCCAATGCTCTTGTGGAAGCTGGAGGCCCTCCTCTTGCTCAACATGGCAAAAAGAGACACATTTTCCTGTATGACTAGGAATTCTCTTCAAGATAGTTTTCCTCTCTTGCAGAGTTAAGCATCAGTAAGGTCAATTTAAGGGTTTAAATGAAAAATACAAGGGAGAATTTAGGGAAGGATAAATAGTATCCATAATATTATTGAACTGTGGCTTCATGTTTCTTCAGCTTAGTAGTTAAAGATGCAGGACTGTAAAAGCACCCACTGTTTTGTTGTAAACCTGTGTAGTTTGATAAGGGTAGTGTTGGAGAACTGTAGAGGAAAAAGAAGACCCTACTTTTGCAGTAGGTTTTACTAGATTAATTACTGTTCCCCTCTTTAGTTGTGGCCAAAATTCACATTTGGGTGTTTGCATCTGACTACTTCAAAAGTCACACAAAAAGTATAGAAATTGCAGTGATCATTTGCCATTATTTGCTATGCCACATAGCATTACAACAAACATACACTCTTCCTGTTGATTCCTTCACTGTTAAGTATAAAACCCAAAATGAAAGCTCTCTTTTCAGTGGAGGCTCATTGAAATAGTTTAGAACATGACATAATCTTTTTTCTTGTAGTAGATTTCTTTTTGTTAAATTCTTTAGTGTTTCTTCCTATTAGTATGTGTAATGGCTAAACCAAGATTCACTTGAAAACATGCCAGTTGGCAAATAGAACTATTGCGCATTTTAAAAGGGCTTTGTAAATTGTGTAGAACTCCAGTTCCACTTTAAAGGAAATAAAAAGCCTGACGGAAATACTGGGCCAAGAATGAAGTACTCTGGTCATTAGTGAAGTCACACCACCCCTCAGTATATCATGTAAATCAGCGTCTCAGGTGTCTTTTTGAACAGATACACAAGCTATTTCTGCAGGTAAATAAGGGGAAGAAAAAAAGGATAGTACATGGTGTTGTATTTATGTATCAAGTAGTAGATACAAGCAACTTCTTGACTGGTGCAATATAAAATACAATTTGCTTTTACAGAGCACACTTTACCCTGCATATAGAAGTACTTCTATACTAATGGAATCAGTGGTGAAAATAACATCGTGGTCTAAGCAAAACAAATAAAAATGGATGCAGCAATGTCTTGGGTATCCATGGCCTTTTATCCATTTGAAATAAAAAATAACAAGAGATAGGGTTTATTTTTCCTTTTAGGAAACATAAGAGAATGTAACTACAATTCCTGAAGAGGGCCTTGATTTAAAATAACCAAAGGTCATAATAACCATTCCAGTAGTACAAATTTAGCTTAGGACTATTAACTAGCTTACAGTCCAAGTTTTGCTTCAAAGGCAGACCTGTATTTGAGGTAAGAAGTGGGGATTTGCTGTGTATAGCATGTGTTTATAGTTTTTGCAACATATTAAAAGTAATTTGAGTAGAAACTTGCCAACATTAGAACACAGGAATCTGACTTCAAATTTCAGTTCCTTATTAGAGCTAATATCCTTTTCTCATTTAACTTTCAGTTTTTTAATATTCTAAACAATTTTGAAACAAAACACCTTACCACTGTTTCTTCCAATATGTCTGACAATTCTTAAAGGTGGATTAGCACTGTAATGTCTCGTAGTTGCCATAAGATGGCTTTGAACAGTAAAATATGTAGATTTTTTCTCTTCAAACCTTGGTTTACATTGCTAAGAGGAAACTACATAAATCCTTTCCATAATGGAGCATGTGACAGTGATGACTGTTTTCACTCCAAAGATGGTCTTTTTATCATTTTAGAATTATGATTAATAGAAGCATAAATTGTCTTGGACATACTGATGTTTATACAGTCTCTCTCACACATTCCTTTATTTTTTCCCCAAAACTTTATACTATCTTTCCCTAATAAAGAATTATCCTTATTTTATTTTATTTTATTTTGAGTGTATTGTAGTTTTTGTCTGATAAAATCATGGTTTTTTTTACTTGTGTCTAGCTTCTACTTTAGTAGAAAACAGGGATCTGACTTCCACTGGACTTCCCTTGGGGGCTGTTTTTGTTCATGTCTTTGTTCCTGAGTGAACTTCCGCTCATTCTCTTTTGTAGGTAAGGGACTTAAGAGAGACTTTTAATTCTAGATTGTCCAAACCAACTGAAGGACAGATTGCTTAGAGCAGTTGTTATCTGACTGTGCTGTTAGAGGTGCTAATTTTGAAGGTTGTGTTGTCAGATGGAATTTTTAGAAAATATGCTCAATTATGAATCTGAAGAACTTTAATTTGTCCTGTCAGGAAATTCTGAAAGGTTCAGTGTACTGTCAGAAAGGAAGTGCCAGAGCATCTGCTTTTTTCCTAGAGGAAGCAAGCACATATAAGTTGGTTGTAAGCACCTTCAATCAAACAAGTTATTAGAGTTTCTATATTTGCAAACATTATTTTTATGTCTTTTTAAGCTTGTTATTATACAAGTAAAAGGTGCATCTTATCACTGTACTTGCACTGGTCACAGGTATTGCATGTCAGTGATAAATAATGAAAGAGGCATGTGTTTGGTATTTTATATTCCAGTATTAGCTTTTGTTCTTTTTATTTAATCTTTTTCCACATTAAAGTATAAGTAGTAAGAATAAATGTTTTTAGAAATAGAAGAGTATCTTCTTTCTAGTGTTGGGTGTTACACAGGACATCTAGATTGATGCCATAAGATGCAGATAATAGTAATGACACATCTAGATGTTTTTTGTAAGTATATGTTATCAAAAGCAGAAATGCTATCTTATGATGGAAATTAATTTCAAAATGAAAACTGAGATGTTGATAGTCAAGAAATATAATGATTTTTTTCCTATTCTAAAATCCTGTGAAAACCTGGAATGTTTTGTAGAAAATGTTTATTTACTTTTGTTTTATAATAACATTAAATCCCCGCACCCCTCCCTGCTTTTTCCTCACAAAACCTAGCATTCCAAAATCAAGTTCCTGAACAGAGGATGACCTTCTGCCAGAGATACTCACTTCTTATTATGCTTTGTGTTTAAAATTCCACTGTAAGTGGAATATTGAATTTTTCTTCTGTTTTGAGCAAATGCCAGTACGTAAAATGAAATTCACTTGTGAATAAACCTCAGATATTAATTTTGTCCAGTGTCTCAAGCCGGCCATTTTTGGGTAAAGGTTTAACTTAGACATGTTAATAGTTATCCTAGCAATTTTTTTCTCAGTCTGAAGGGTAATGATGAATGCTGAAAACAGCTTATTTTACACGTTAACAACATTTAATAATTTCACACAGCTTGAAAGGTTGTGTTAAACAGTGGTTACTTTAAACTATACTAGTTTCTTCTCCATAATAGTGTTAAAGAAGCCATTATACTATGTATCAGAACCTTCTACACCCAGTTCCCTGGTCTGGTTCAGTGCTCCGTCACTGGGAGAAGTCCAAAGTTTTCTTAATCTGTCTCATTTAACTTGCTTACTGCAGACATATGAAAAGTTTGTCAGGTTATTCACGTTGGTTTTAGGTTAAAATTTGCCTTTGTATTTCTCTTGTATTTAGTGATGGTAAATGCTAATGTAGACCTGACACAGCAGTGTTTTTAACTCTGAGACCTGTTTGATTACTGAGGCTGCTTACAGTACAAGTGGCAAGCGGTTGCCCGAAACTGTCTGCACTAGGATTGCTCCAATCCTATTGCTGTACTGGGGAAGAGAAGGATTAAAAAAAAAAAAAAAAAAGAATAGGATGAAAAAGGACATTGTGCATGCAGCTGTTGCAGGACTAAGTTTGCATTTCTGCATTGGAATAGTCAGGAGAATAAACAGACAATTCTGGTAAGTTACAAAAAAAAAAAAAAAGTATGTGTTTATGTGTTGATTTATCTGAACAGAGCTCTGTGAAAACATGGTGGTGCTCTGATGCAGCAGAATTATTATGTTCCCTTGATGGAAAATAAAAGCCCTATGGGCATGTTTAAAGCATGACAAAAATTACGTGAGCAGAATTTTATAGGAGAAGGTGTGGTTTTCTGTTTCTACTGTGCCTCTAACAGAAAGACTTTCAGTAGTTCTTCCATCACACACACACAAAAATCTGTATTAAGTGCTGAAAATAGAATAATGCATCAGCAGTCTGAAGACACTTTTTTGGGTGGCTTTTCTCCTGCTTATATTGAACCTTCTATGTTACTCTTTCCACTGAGAGTATACAGCATCATAGTGAAGTATACAACAGATTTTTTTCTATCAGCTGATCTTAACTAAATTATTGTAGTTTGTTTCATTGAAAATGTATGTTTCATACTAGCCATTGTGCTTATATTTATGTCACACTCGTAGCACAATTGGAAAATGCAGCAACAAATGGATCTTCCATATCCAATATGGGGAAGCAGAGAAGAACATAAATTCAAATTAAGGGCAAAGTTATTCTCTAATTCCTGTTGTGAGTAGCTTATCCGCAGTGTAGATCTCTGCTGTGTATGCTGTACATTTTTTTTTTTAAAACGAAACCTCAATGGGAGTTCCATACTTGGAACATGTACAGAACAAGCATTATTCATGCTGTGAAGATCAGAGGGGAGAAATTTTCCCCAAATGTGATCCTTTACCACTATTATTGACAATGCTGTCTGTTTAATTCTGAGTCACAATCATGAACTTAAATCACACAAAGGAAGGGCTCTGAAGTCCTGTTCTGTGACCTAGACTTTCAGCAAGAATGTTGGAGGTCAAAAATGAGATGCATTTACAGAGCTGTGCATGAAGCTGTCTAGTGCTTGCTCATATTGTGTCTGGCACTAGTAAATGCTATTTAATTCCCTTTTGTATATACTGAATTCACCCACAAAATTAAAAAAGTTTTTTTTTTTTTTTTTTAATACTGCTTCAACCATTGATACTAGTGACTAATGGTAGTGTTATATCCAAATGTTGTGTACAAGAATTCTGTGTGTAAGACCTGTCTCCTGGCTCATCAGAAATGGGCAAAAGCAAGAAAATTATGGGGATATGGGTTTTGTCCCATCCACTGTCTTTGTCCCAATGTCTGTCTTTTGTTTATCTTTGTCTAAAGCTGTTTGTATGTTGTGTTACTCCAGTTACTTATTTTTAGGTGCAAACTTCAGAAATTAGCTTTGCAGAAATATTGTAGGTAGTGCGAGTCACTCTGTTGACTCATGCTCTTGTTTTCAACAGTATTGAGACACTAGCATTGTTGAACTGACTTCTTAAACTTTGTAAGTTGCATATGAAATAATATCACAGTTAACTTTCAATAAACTTTACAGTTCTGCTTCAGTGTGGATGGACCCTTACACTGGTCTCCATATGGTTCTGATTAGGTATAAGAGCATGATTGCTCATAAAGCCCCAGTCCTTCAAAGGAGCACTAGATAAATAACATATAACAATTGTTTACAGAATTAAACTGTGGGTGAATCAGGTAGGCCATCTTATACCTGCCATCTTTTTCTATAGTTGTTACTCCCATTAATGTGTAGTTGGTGTGGATTAAAAGTACCTATGTGGTCACTAGTATTCAAAGTTGAATTGCATTTGATTTTTAGGGTGCAATAATATCAGAAAAATAGAAACTCAGTATTTCAAAGCAAATAAAGAATTACACAAAGGAGAAAAAAAAGCAACATCTCCAGTAATCCAGTTTGGTGGTTCATATTGTTTTGGATAGTTGATAATCTGTCCCCAGTCCATTTTCCTTTATAGTTCGTGATCTGTTAAGAGAATTGTGCTGCCTTGCTGATGGCGGCAAAGTGCTGGGATCACATTAGATGCTGTGAGATGCAGGATTAGAAGAGAAGTCTGTTTCTGTTTTTGCTGTTTACAACTCATTGTAAAATCTCGTAGTGCAGTAGGCCTTCAAAATATGCCAGTATGTGTTTCTTTTTAAGCTTTCATCATTCTCAGCTCAGTTGTTGCACAGTGGAAATGCATCAGAGCTTGAGAGGGAAGGACTTTACTCCTTCCTTTTTTTACTAGGACGTGGTGGGTATGGCTATCCCTGGTTGCCCTGCTGTCTTAGGTAAGCACATGGTGAAATGTCTTTCACTTTCTGTGGGGACTATATCCTAGTATATCACCACAGATGATGGAAAAAGCTTAGAAAAGCTTTGGATAAGTAAGCTTTCTCTGTTTTTCCTGATGACTCTTCCTTGCATAAGCTTAAGTATTTCTTCCCTGTCCTCTAAGTTGTTTTAGACTATGGCCATGCATTTACAAATACATTGGGTACCATTAAATCATCAGGTACTATTAAAGGTACTAAATATTAAAATATAACCAAATATGTACATTTTTTTTCTGATCAACTGGTCTTGTAACCAAGATTAGTGAAGGAGATTGATACATCTCTTTTGTACATTGCTCTTACTCTTTTTAGAACTTACATTTCTTGTATAGCCAACTTTTGAACTTTGAATATGCAAGGAAAAGAGGAATAGTGCTTTTAATATCACTAAGAATCACTCACTGTAGTGGATCTATACTAAATCTGTCACTTCAAGCACTGATGGTTTTTAATATCTGCTGTTACTGTGTTTTCTTAGAATAGCTTGATTTTATATTGTAGATCATATGAAGACAGTGATGGAAATACTTAGCTCTTTAAAGAAATACTGAAATATTAATTATAAAATTATAAATCATGGTTTAATACAACAAATGCAAATAGATTGAAGTTTGAAATTTTGTATACATAGATGTTCAGATTTCCTGTTAACCGATTAATGTTGTTTGGAACAGCACAAAACTGTCTCACACAAAGCTTTCATATTTATTTAGAGATACTGCTTCTCCAAAAGACTTACTTTGTCAGTCATGGACAGCCCTTGATTTTATGAATCAATATAGAAACATAAGGAAAATCTATCACTGATTTAGGAAGGAAGCATACAGTATTGTCCCGTCTGGGTTAAGCGTTTGGAAGAAGCTGCAGATGTTATAAAATGGCCCAAGTCAAGTGTTATCTGAAAAAGATCACTTGAATCCCTGCTGAGTTGTTCTTAATCTGATTTCTTTCTTTGCATTTTCCTTTTTTTTTCGTACCTCTGTGTTCACATGGAGTATGGCTTGGTTAGTACATCTGTTTTGTATACTTGTGAATATTCCACAATTAAAGTATGCTCCAAATAAATCTGCGAGTAAAGGCTAAACTCTACAGAAGAAACTAGAGCTTCCATATAAAAGCTCAGCACAACTACCTTTTGTATTCTTTTCTCTCTTTCACTTTCCAATATTCCATTCCAATATACCTGTGCTTAGAACATAATAGATTTGTGAAAGATTTCACTCTAGCATGTGTTAAGGCAGTAAGATTTTCCCTCTCTGCTTTAATTCATGGGTGAGTAGAACCAGCAGAATTTACTTAGAACTTCAGAATATAGATGTGCTGAATGCCTAGGAATTTGTACATTTTACAGATTTTGAGTTAAAAAAAAAAAACAAAACTAAAATGCATAACCTATAGTTTTTCCAAATTACAATTATTTTGTAACATATTATATCAGTTAAAAATTGGTTGACTTTAAAAATGGAGGCGAAGTTTAGTATCATAGTTTTGTGCTCTTTCCTACAGATTTTCTTGATCATACATTTCTCTAAGAAATGTTTAGAAGGGATTTAAGCTTTTCATGCCATGTAATACGAATAGCTCTCTCTGGAGGTATGAAAAGGCTCCCCCTGTGGTGAGTACAAGAATTTGCACTTTTCTTTGAAGCGCATGTAGCCACTGGGAAGTTTTTTCTGGACTAAGTGGTTTCATCTGTATGACATTTCAGATTGATTACTCAGTAGGACAGAAGAGAAGGTTTGATTCCAGTCACTGATTATCAATATATGATATGCAAAATACAGGAAAACATGACTTTTGTCCTGCTAAAATACATGGGCAGTCTTCTGAAAGAAAAAGATAAATGATCATATTTATCTAGCAGGATAGGATAAGAATTTTTAAAGTGTGCAAATCTCAACTCTCTTCTGTGCCTTTGATTGCATAGGAGAAATCCATTTTTGATAATTCAGGACTGTGGCTTTGCAGGCTGAGAACATTGTTGCATGCATAGGAATCATCACATAGGTAAAATGCAAAGTAGGCTGTGGAAGAAAAGATGAGCTATTATTGTAAAGTCCTCTGACTTGAAACTGATTAAAGAAATCAGGTTGGATAAATAACAAGAGAGAAAAATATGCAGAGGGAAAAATGAACTTCAATTCTATGAGGTGGAAAAGAGACCATGGATATATTTATGAAAATGGGATCAGATGAATGCAGGTGAAGGTGAAGAACAAGAAAAAAAAACAAACAGGTTATAGTAGGAGTTCCTGAGGGATCATTTAAACAACAACAACAACAACAACAAAAGCGTAAAACACACACTCACTTACTCACTCTCTCACCTCTTCGAAATGTGGGGGGAAATAAGCTTTAGAACATACCTGGGTGCTCAATCAGAAGTAGCAGGAACTAAAGATGTCACCCATGGTACTGATTTAGATTTTTGACAGGATGTTGCCATATTAAATAGCAGCAGTGAATAGCAGGTACAGAGAGGATGTTGTAGCACAGATAAGGAAGTCATCTTGGACCATGGTGAAATAGTCTGACACAAGGAAACAAGGTCTTTGGGACTGAGCAGTGATTAGAGATGGTGGTCAAAAATAGAGCATTAGGTTTCCCAACTGTTGGATAGAAGTAAAGACTGAACTGCATGTGTGTCTGAGGTTACCCAGAAAAAAAGATAATTATATACATGGTGTATGTAAATACATACACCAAGGGAACTTCTGAGTATCAATTTTTATGAAAAATGGTAAGGAAAAGTAGAGAAATAAACAGGGAAATAAACAACTTCAGTGCTGAAAGAAAGACTAGGGGAGGCCACAGTGCTTCCAGCATCTACGGGCGGTCTATAGTATTTAGACAGATAAAAACAGATTATCACAACAAAATGTTCTGTGGGCAAATTACATTGATACTAGAGTTGTCCTTTTGCTGTGCATGCAGAAAAGAAGGTTTCTTGTTATTTGTTTGTTTGTTTGTTTGTTTTTAATGAAATGGTGTTGGGACTGTGTTTAATATTGGAAAGTGTTTAATATTGGAAGTGTTTAATATTGGTAAAAATCTGTAAAATAGTGAAGGCTAGAACATGGAAAGAGTCTATCCATCCTCAGAGCTAATAAAGTTGAGCAGGGAGAGAGTTTCAAAGTAGCTCTGTACATTAGTCATGGATGTTAAGATTTGGCCATGGATGAGTGTACCAGACCATGTAAACATCTGATGTAAAATTGGCTTGGAGACCCCATACCTCAGTGTCTGTTGTAGGTTTATAGCTCTTCCTACTAAAGTTTGAACAAATAAACTCATTTTCCCTCCTTTCATGGGGACCCTTCTGTGTATTTCAGTTCCTTACAGCTCAGTCTTAATCTTTGCTCTGCTTTTTCTATACATTTCTACTAATGTTCTTCACACCATTTGCACATTTCTGCATCTCTAGAGACTTTCATGTGTCTTCAATAATTGGAATATCTGTCTGCTACTATATAGCATCTCTCCATCTTCAAGTTATTCTTTAAGCAGGAAGAAGCACCCACATTTATTATCTGAACTTTGAGCACTGCTGCCATGTAGAATGTTGCCTGTGCCTGTTCTTAGGTTTGACCTCTAATTGCATTTTCTCATGTTAAAATATAGCCAGAGCTTTGTGTACATTGAAGTGAACTGACCCTGAATTCCTGTTAAGATTCCAGAGTTGCTTGAACTTGGTTGGGAAGAACCAGCGGTGATAATTTCACTTGTATTTTAAAATAAATGGCTTTAACCAACTACATATAAAAAGAAATAATGCGGCAACTCTAGTACATGCTTGTCCTTATTAACTTCTCATAGTTGCATTTACATAATTAGGCTATGCAAAAGATTACTGCAGAGAACTGCATGTATTGGAGCACTGCACTGCTTCTGATGCCTTGCAATAAGATATTTTAACAAATTAACAGTGAAATAGTTGAAATATGTTGACATCTGATATGCAAAATTTAATGACAGTTTTAATAATTGTCTACTTCAGTCTGCTTTTCTGTTTGCAATGCAGCATTATAACACATTTTGAAATCAAATAAACATTTATTATAAGCAGATCTTAAGAATGACATCCTATGTATGCTTTCTGTCAAGTCCAAATTTTTACATAGTATTCTTCTATTACTGTTCTCTTGGAGGAAAATACAAAAAAGTGGTTTCCATTATTTTTTTCCTGAAAGTTGTACATAGAAAGTTGTGGCTGCGAATGGTACAAAATCATGAATGTATTGCATGTTATGCTCCATAAATGTGGAATCAAGTTTTACACCAGTGCTTTTAGTTGATTGAAAAACAAAGCCTTTGTTTAAGAGAGTTTAATAATTACACTTTACTGACAACAAATGATTTATATTGACTAGGAGACATAAACTACTGCCAGTCAACAGTTACAGATCCAGGAAGTCAAAGACAACAGGAAGAAAAACAAATGCATGCCACAGGAACAGCTGTGTAGATAATGATGCTGATGAGTGGGACTGAGAAGTTAGGGGCTTCTACTGCCCACAGGTATCTTTTTCTGCCCATAGGTGTTTTTCTGACCACTGTGTGCCTTCACAGTTGATTATCCTGAGGTCTTTCAGCTGCATTCAGTAACTCCATATGGCTTCCTGTCATTCTCTCAAAGAGACCTAGGGTAGTTTGAATATTTTTAGTTACAGTGGTTTTGTTTTATAAATCCAGATAATTTTGATGGAACTATGTTAAGAGCAAGCACACATGCAATTGTACCAGCTTTTGCTGAAGGGCTGTTGACCTCTTATATGATCTGGGAGCTTTTATTATCTTAACTCTTTAAATTAGTTTAGTCAGAGCCAAAAGAGTTCATCTTACCGCAGCCTAATGCAAGTGAGGAGACAGCCTTTGACAGAACATGGACCTGAAGACCTTGACTAATTTAATGGGTCGCTTATTCCATAATGCTGAGAAAGACTTGAAGTTGGATTTTTGAAGAATTAGTAACTCCTTTGTCAAATTGGGAGTAAGGGTAAGATGGGAGTTCTTGACTCACATAGATGGTCTGGATAGTGGTTAGGAGAGCAGAAGTCCTTATGAGGAAGATAAAACTACAACTGTAAGTGTAGTGCTCGGGGGAGCTCACCACACAGGATGCCACCATCACCGCTTGTCTCACCATTGTTTATGGTAAGTCTGCTTATTTGATGAAATAGTAGATTGTTGCTAATGCAACTTTGGACTGAGCAGACTGAGGAAGGAACCTGTGAGTAGTTTGTTCAGTAAATATGAAAGAAATGATGAATTCTGACGGTTGGTGGGATTAGGGATGACAAGCAAATTGCAGACAGACTCCTTTTGCAAGCATAGGCTGAACCATAAAGTGGATATGCTTTATGGTTTTAATCTCACAACGTTAGATAAAGAATTTGCAGAGAAAATAAGGCAAGGGCTTTTCTGAAAATAAGAGGAATAGCTTACTTCTGAAATATGCATGTACTGGGAAGCACTGGGACATCCAGGGCTAAAGCTCTGTGTATAGTGAAATACTGTCTTTGAGCAGAGGGATCTGTCAGTGCATTATTTTCTGCTTATTTCCCACCATCAGGAATGGAATAGGAAACCAGTTAACGTGCAAAGGATAGAATTTCAAGGATAAACTTTCTAAGGAATGATCATTACTTACACATAGGCATGAAAACACCGAAACCAAACTGCCCACCAAACACAAGATACACAATTTGACAATTCCTTTGAAGTCTACAGTTGTTTCTGCTGTACATATAAACAGCTCCCTGTTGAAACTGCTGAGAGTTGTATGTGTATATCTGAGGAGTGTATGTGGTCTGTAATGCCAGAGAACTGCAAGAAGAAAGATTCCACAACTTCAGGATTCAGGAAATATGATGAAAAGTGGCGGAAAGTCCAAGGATGATGATGCTAGAGAAGGGTTGGATCATGCTAAGAGGAAATTGCTGGTGACCTTACTGAACTTACCACGGTGTCTTGCAGGCATATTGCAGAAATTCAGACAATGGAATCAATTAGAAAAGGGCATGTTTTGGCATGCAACTGGAAAAAAAACATAAGTTCTGACTAAAATAATTTCTATTAAAGCAAAAATTTTGAGTTTAAGTGCTCCTTCTTGTCACTCACTTGAATGTCACATTGATGTGACAAAATTAAGAAGGGGGAGAAGAATATTACATGTACTACTGAAAAAAGACTAATTTTTTTTCTGTTTATTTGGAGAAAATATGTTCAGTTTTAGCCGGCTTAATATCTTCTTTTTTTTTATGGCAGTATGTTATTCAGCCATAATTACTGTCACCCAGCAAAGATGTTAAAGAAATTAATAGCAAGTAAAAAATGACTTTGAAATTAATTCAGCAAGAATGTTCTCTGCCATTTCCCCATCCTAAAAACACAATCCACTGCAGAAAAACTCACTTTTGAAAACTGATTTAAAATGCTTCTTAGATCATTGAAGGGAAAGAATATTTTTTATGTAAACTTCATTTTCTCTTCATTATCTGTGATTTTCTGTCACCATGTTGCTTTACCAAATAATCCCTTTCTTCCCCTGTTAGCATGATTGCATTTAGTGAAAGCCGAGGTAGCTTTTAGAACATTGTTGAATAGGCTATAGACATAGCCTTCGACATTGCTGAATGTGCCTATACGAGACCAATGTATTTTCCACTTTGTCAGTGAATGCTGAGTAAACTTACCTGCTTCATTTCATTGTCATCTCTAGGAGAATGAGATAGCCTACAGGAGACAAAATGGTTACAACAGATCACAAATAAATTAACCTTTTTATTTCTTTTTCTTTTTCTTGAAGTTTAAGACTACTGTTATAAAGATTTTTGTCTTCTTTATACTTTTCTTCATTTATTTGATTGAGAGAATTGTCAGATGGAATTTCAATTTTTGTGGTTTATGTGCTTGGTTTGAGAGTTGGCCTAGGGACAAATACACTTGTGAAGGTACTTGCTGCCCTTTTTTCAAATGTCCAGTGTGGCAGGTTATAACAAGAGTTCTGTTTCATTTTAATGTCTTTATGCCAGCAGATGAGTGTTTCTTTTTGCTTGTGAACTGTGCCAGGATTTCCTGGGTATAGCCAGGGCCCCAAGTGATTGAGAACTCAAGTCACTCCTCTCAAGGAAATGTGATGTGAAAAACAGATGTAAATCTGTCCAGTTGCCTGAATCAAGTCATAGTTTGCACTGTGTAAAGGCAATGCATGTGTCTACACTTAATATTAACAAGAAAAAAAAAAAAAAAAAAAGACATCTGGCCCTTAGCGGATGAAATATAAAAGTCATAGACACATAGGAGGAGTTGTGCTATTGCTAGACAAGTGAGGAACAACTGAAATGCTCGTGACACTGAACTGTGGCCCTGACACTCCTGTCATTATGAGTGAACTTCTTAATTCCCTGTTTTGGTTGTGGCTGTTCCTGGGCTGGCTGGCGAGTTTCGACGCTGACCGGTTAACATTGGCTGCAGGAACTGTTATTGGAATGGCTGACAGCTGTCTGCCAGCCTGTCTGCACAGCCTTCCTGTGCTTGCTGCTGCTCGGCTGCACGCTGCTATTGTTCATCCGGAGCCTTTCTCTTAAAATCTTTCCCAGCTGTATCCTGATACGCTAAACCACTTAAATTAGCTCCACATTGCTCTGTTTATTTTGTGTAAGATAAGTGACAAAGAACAATCCTAGCAGTCCTCCTCAAGTAAACACAGAGGAAAAAGGGGGTACAGGATATTATGATGGAAGAAACAGATTCTGGACATAAGCATGAGGTTTTAATGCATGTAGATTAGATCATTTGTCTCTGCTGTTTGCATGTAATTCTAAGTTTTGGCAGCTCCATATCCCTGGAAGTGATTTTTTTTTTTCCTTTGTAAAGAAAAAAAAAGTGTTAGGTCAAAGTAGTCTTCCCACCACCACCCC
>VXAA01001232.1:5642-34106 GCA_013399115.1 Anseranas semipalmata | reverse complement strand
CCCCCAAAAAAAAAAAGAAGAATTAGGAGAAAAGTGAAACAATGATCCTCTAAGGTTGGCAGTCTTCCCTGCAGTCCATGCACATCTTAAAGCTTTCGCTGCACCTGAAGTCAGGGAAATCTGTTGTACATGACTGATCAGCAATAGATGCAAAACCAGTTCTAGGCTGGCTCCTGTCCTCACATGTTAGAATTTGTTCATCTTCTCTTACCTTGCAGCTGCAACTTAAAGCGCAAAACCAGCAGGCCTGAGGTCAGGCATTTTCCATACATCTGGAAGTATAGATGCGTTAGTTTTGGCTGATTGGTGCTTATACAGGGTGTCTGTAAGTACAGTAACAGTTGCCGGACTTCCTGCTTTTTTCCTCAAAAAGCTGCTATAAATGTGTCCTAATTAGATCCATTACGTTGTTTGCATAACAGCACTAGACTTGTTCTAAGAGAGTTCACACTGCTTCCAGAAGCAGAGGAAAAACCCAAATATATTCAAAATAAACTTCCGAATGCTTTTACTGAATAAAAACACCAGATGTTGCCAGCTATTGGACGGTTTCTGGCACCTACAAGTTTTAATGCTCGGAATTCAGTGCTTCCTAGCATACTCCCAGTCATTTATCAGTCCTATCTAGTCCTCCTTTTATGGAGGAGTATCTGTCTACCATATGAACATATCTCTCCTACTTGATAGGAAGAGAGGGGGGTGCACTTGAAAATGAAATGTGAATTTAAGCATTCATCTAAGTTAAATTTACACCCCTGATTTTAAATGAAAAGAGGGAGCATATGGGAGGTACTCCATTGTTCCTTTTAGCAAAGGGAAATAACCTTGTTTCTCTTCTCATCTTTACAAAGCAATTAATCTGTTAATCAAAAGCAAGGAACTGGAGTAAGTACTATGAATTAGTATTGACCATATTTCCCCTTCAAACATTTTGTGCGTATGCTTCATGCTAGATTATGTGCAGGTGATGGCTTTAGGGCGTCAGCAGCCTTTAGTTGCAGAAGTAGCAGGAGCTTAAAATATTCCCTTTTCTCTTCATTTTAAAGATGCTTTAATTTGATAATGTATTGAAATGTCCAAGTCTGCATTATAAAATTAAACAGAGTTGTGTTTTTTTGTTGGTGTTTTTTTTTTTTTTTCCTGGCCTGTACTCACTTTTAAAATACTTCATGGCTTTGGACAAGCCTTTCAAACAGAGCTTGGCATGGTTTATGTATCAGACAGATGTGTGCTAGATCAGCTTACTGCAGGGGCCCATGAGGAGAAATTTCAGGGTATGGGAGTTCTCTCTTACAGCTTCAGAAAATTCAACAGTTGAAAAATGTAGGAGGTTAAGCACAGGTGAAAAATAGAAAAAAAGCTGCAGCATGTGAATGCTGGCTTTGAAAAGTACTGTAGATACAGCAAGAATATTTGACAAGTATTTTGTAACAGTTTTCAGGGAGATCTAGATGTCTTTTGCTGAGAGCCAGAAATGTTAGGCTAGATCTGCTCTTTATAGACTCTAATTGCAGCAGCACATGATAAATGCTTAGGGGTGAATACACTTGTGATATCTAATTGCATCTATAATATCCTCGATGCTTAAATTTTCTCTTACTTTGTCTTTGTAGATATATTACTTAAAATGCTTTCTTTGTGCTTGGTTCTGAATAGGATAATAAAGTGGTTACATAGTCAAAGACTTTCTTGGCACCCATTGCTTGTTTTTTTTTGTTGTTGTTTTTTTTTTTTTTGATTGACTCATTATTGAATACTTTGTTTAAATGTTGGTTGGTTATTTCTTGCTCTGTGTATATATAAGTATATATGCATACAGATCTGTTAAACTTTTGGATGGCTACTTTAAAAAATGAGTGTATGTATCCAAGTGGATATGTATTTAAATTTAACAACATTCTGATCATAAAATATTTTGCATGTTGATATTTTTGAGGTATCAAATTGTTTTATTCTTTTGTTACATATTGCTAAAATTCATTTATGCATAATTTGTTGTACTGAGACATACAATGCTGAACAATCCAGAAAAGCTTATCCTAGTGCACTGTTTTTGTTGTTGTTGTTGTTGTTTTTTGTTAGTTTGTTTTCTGTTAAGACTGTTACTTTTGTTAAAGGAAATAATTCATTACATGCTGTATTTTGCAGAATTATCCTTGTAAACATTTTTCATATTGTTGGATCACTTTTTGTTCTACAAATGCCAAAAACAATAGTTATACCAATGATAATTAGAAGTACTAGTATGCATACTTAGGAATGTCATTCTGCCATTGTAACCAAGGTTGTATAATATGTATCACAAATTTAAACTCTGGTTTTATCATTTTATGAAAACGGAAGGTTTAGAACTAATAGAAGTTAAAGACAGTGTATGTAAAGCCTGAGTATTTTTATGACGCATTCTCATGGTTTAAAACAAAATGTAGTCAGTAAGGGTGGGTTTTGGTGTTGTTGTTGTTGTTGTTGTTTTGTAAGGAGGCTAATGAATAGCTTCTTACTTGGAGTAAGAAAACACAAAGAGTTGAAATACTGGAATTAAAACTGCTTAACAACAGCACCTAATACAATCCTGGATGAATCTGTGGCGAATTTTCAGGAACCCCTCTCCGAGGCACTTGTCTAGAACAATTTCCCAGGCAAGTCAACAGGACTTCAAGGTTTAGCTCAGCTGTGGTCCTAAGAAGAATGCAGCAACTTGAGCAGTCACAAGGGAGACGAAAAAGGGTGCTCTATTTGAAAAAAAAAAAAAAAAAAGAAAAAAGTTACTTTGCTATAATATAGTTGAAACAAGATCTAATCTGTTGGAGGAAAAATATGTTGCTGTACAACAAGGCACGTTGTTGCTTTCAAATAATATACAAAGCAAAACAAAATTATTTGCTGTATTGTTTACAATTTTTAATTTAGCCACTTGAGTCCTACAGAAAAACTGACAAAGTATCAGGGAAATCTTTAAAAGTGAAGACCTATTCCTAGCCTATTTGCACAGAAAATAGTACCTCTATTCTAGAGTACTAATTTGTGGCACCACCATTAGCAGAAGCTGCTAAGACAGTGTGTGCAGGTAGTAAAAGTCACAGAAGGGAAGTCACTTCGACCACTAGGCCACATGCTGACAAAAGTTAGCGCGTTAAACGTCACACGTTCTGTGATTCTGTGTTGATCATACTATACTTAAGTGTGCTTTGGAAACTCTTACAATGTTTTTCCACCATCCAAAATAAAACATAAAGGTCTTTTTATATTTTTTTAAGTGTTTAATTTCACTACATAGGCAATAATGATTTTTGTGCACATGACTAGGGAAGGTTAAGCTTATTTTCTTAAAACAAAACACAATCCCCAAACTGACCTTATGTATTATTACAGAATTGTTTCCATTTGAGCTCTTTTCTCAACAATAACTTTTGAACCCATTGACATGTGAAGTTTTGATAAATCTATTAGTGTTATTGTTATTGCCTCTGAATTCAATAGCTACCAGTAAAATTATCTTTGCAAGGAATGCACACAGGAGACTGAGATTTGTGATCCTGGGAAGACCACTGGTCAGTGTTTGTTCTGAAGTCACCACTTTCACCATTTTTTATTTTTCCATTGTCTAAGGAGGAATAAATAAGAAACAAAGTTTTTCCCATAGTTGTTAGGATCTATTGCCTATGTGGATTGTCTTCATAGTACGAAGTAGCCTGTTGCTTTGGTTGCAGAGTAATTCAAAAAAAAAGTGAGTCAGTGCAAAGACTGAAATCCATACATGCTTCATTAGTTATTGCTCTTAGAATTGTTTTATTCCTGTTCTTAATATCAAGCTTCCTTCAAAGAGGTTATATTCATTAAACTGTTTACTAGTTGCATACATCCCACACCACTGCATATATATAGTGCACTAGTCAGAATGTTTGGCAGCTGGCAACTCTTCAGAGAAGAGTTTGGGAGAAACAGAACGGCCTCTCTGTTTAGTTTTGTTTATTGATTCCTTAAAGAACTCCTGCAAAACATCTTTGACAGTTTACAAATTACAGATTTAACAAATTAAATTCTTTCTCATGTATATGACAGTGAATATTAAGTACAAAAGCAGATGTTTGTGAGGAGAAAACATTGGCCTTCTTTTTTAAAGGTATAGTCAAGATGCACAAGCTTTGTTGTGCTTTTATTTTGCTTATGTTAAAAGGTTTTTATTTTAAAAAAAATCCTTCCTCTTCATTATCATTACCAAAAAACACACTATTTTGAAAGACAGCCATCCTCTGTTGTACAAAGTTTTTTTGAATATAGATTATATTCTCTGATTTTCTATGCAAGAAATAAGTCCTGTTTTCATCCAAAATCTTTTGGGAGGAAGGTAACATGGATTTTTGTTGTTTCAACTCAGTCCATTAAAGTGTTTTAATGTGAACAGCATCGTGTTGACTTTAAAAAGGGAGAGAAAGTGATTAGATGTAAGTAAGTGTATGAGTGAAAGAATGTAAAAACAGTCCTATGTGAAATGATTTTTTTTTTTCTTGAAGGATTATTTGGCTAGTTGCTAAGGTTAAAAGGAAAAAAAATTTTTTTTCAGAGATTTTCATCAAAATGGATGGCAGAAGTTCTCCAGTACTTAAAACCTATTCAGGGGATTAGGGTACTGTGTAAGACTATTTCTAAAGCAAAAGTTATTTCATCTGGAGAGATTTATATTAATCTATTTTATCAGGATGCATGTCCCACAAATACACTCTTATGGAAAAACTAACATAAAATTTGTTGGTTTTGGTTTGGAGGCATCAGGTGTGTTTGGGAGATTTTAGACCTACTGATTTTGTTAGTGTCGGTTCCATTGAAATTGTTCAGTGTGGCAGTTCTCTCAGAAGAGGAATTCAGATCCTATCAGTTTCCTGTGCTTTGGATACTGAAGGACAACAGAAAATTAAAAGACAATTGTGCTACTCATGAGAGATGTATAAATTGGCAGAGAATGATAATATTAGAGTTGAGTCTGGCTTTTATTCCCAGGGACTCTAACTTTTAACCAATTCTTGATCCTCAGAAATATCTACTACCCTTTAGAAACTATTCTATCTGAAACTACACGGTTCCCTCAGATCTAACAGTTGTAGGCTCTCTCCCCAGTACTTATAGCTGTCAATGTGTTTCCTTTTCTTTTTATGGTTTTTGCTTTCTCTTATACAGCAGGAATGACACCTCTTCCCAAATCAGTGCAGCGCTGGTGTTTTTTACAATTGCTAGGTTATAAAGATTTCTCCATAGTCAGCAAGGCTGATGTTAATTCAAGGGTGCGCTACTTTGATCAAACCAACCTTTTAAAGTAGCCAGGATCCTTCTGTTTTTTGTTTTGTTTTGTTTTGTTTTTGTTCTTGTTTTTCCATTTACCCCGCATATGCCTCAAATTTCAGCTCATAGAATAAAATTCTGTCAGAATGAAAAAGAACATCTCAGGTACCCTTTTCTTAAAATAACACAGAATGATAGGATTGATAAAAATACCAAGAAAAAAATAAAGGTAGCTAAACACCTATCAAAGTAAGCCAAACCAAATGAACAACAAAGCTCATTTAAAATGTATGATGCTTCTATTTAAGAAAACAAACAAAACTGAATAAATTAGCTAGGTAATGCGTATGCCAAGTACCATCATTTCTAATTATAGCCTTATTCTCTCCCCTTTCATTCTTTCTTTTTGAACAGGAGCTGTTTTGTTTTATGATTTTTCTAATAAACATAATATGTTGTGGGTACTACTGAAGTCTAAATTATACAGATGTAATTACAAAAATTATTCTTACAGATAGGAAAAATATGCTCACTACATTTTCCAGACTATTTTGCTATTATTTTTAATGAAATTCTACTTGATGTTTGCCTCTGGGAAAGAGACAACTGAAGTATCATGCCTGGGGGAGGCTTGTGTTTTCAGCTGAAGTAGCAAGGCTGAAGCTTTAATAATAAGAGATGTTACAAATCAAGGCCTCTAGCTGTAGGTACCTTGATTGCAAAAGCTTTGCTCTGGAGACTGCTGAGATAATGTATTAGGATGAGTCATGGAGAGAAACAGTTGCAGCAATGGTTGATAAGTCATTGAGGAAATGTTTTGAATTGGATTTAGAATTAGATCTGAAGCTGGTGCAGAACATAAAGCAACAATGATCCTATTTGTCTCTTACCTAAGTAGATATTGTGTGTTTTAAACTACTGGAATTTTCCATGTGGACTTCCAAGTGTGTTCCATGTCCAAGATACTTTGCTAAACAATTTGAAGAATTAGTAAGGAGTAGCTTATTTGGGAGAACATGAGAATAGCTGTATGCCCACAGACAAAGGATCCATCTAAACATGTATCCCCTCACTTCAGCAATATCTGGTAGCATGTGCCTGCGAAAGTGTTAGAACTTGTCATTGGTGTCTTTCACCAAAAATTTTATGAAATTTTTCAAATCTCCAGTGGCTGAAGAAATTCCTCAGTCAGAAGTGATATCTCTTCATTTAAGAACTATCAATCATATTTTAGTCTTGTGCTTCTCCAGTGGCTTTCTGAATCCATGCAAGTTTTTAGCATCAATAGATAAAATATCAGTAAGATGACATCCACAGGTGTTGTCTTAGGGGAAAGGTGTCAGCATACACAATACCTATGCATTTTGTGTCCTGTTGTCTAGACATACCCTAGTAGGTAAGACCATCTAGAACTCCAGTTATAGTCCTGTAGTGTTTTTTCATGCCTTTCTTTGTCTGAAGTCTACATCTCATGCAGTCAGCAGCTTCTTGTTTATTCCCTCCTCCTGCCTTTATTATTTACTATTTAGCTTAATATTTCAACAATACAGACTCCATTTTGATCTTTTAGTATTATGAAACTTTCTTCTCTTTAATGTATAGTGTATTATCTTTAATGATCTCTTTAATGTATAGTGTATAATCTTTAAGGCGCCTATCTCTTCTCTCTGGTGACCAGGGATAGGACCCGAGGGAACGGAGTCAAGCTGCGACAGGAGAGGTTCAGGCTAGATATCAGGAAGAGGTTCTTCACCAAGAGGGTGGTTGCGCACTGGAACAGGCTCCCCAGGGACATAGTCATGGCACCGAGCCTGTCAGAGTTTAAGAAGCATTTGGACTATGCTCTCAGACACATGGTCTGCATTCTGATTTTGGGGTAGACCTGTGTGGAGCCAGGAGTTGGACTCTACGATCCTTGTGGGTCCCTTCCAACTTGGGATATTCTATGATTCTATGATATTTGAAATCCTATATAGTACTTCAAACCATATAGAAATAGATGTTATATATAAGTTTGAAAAGTGGTACAATTTATGTATAAACTGCCAGTGACACATCAACTCTGTTCTGCTTAACTAGAAAGGAAACTTCAAGAACCAAAACAGTAACCATCCTTTTCCCTCCTGCAAAACTTTCTTGATAACTCAGTGAAGAACTGAAGCAGAAAGTAATTCTTGAATATTAATTCCTTAGGGAGAAGGAAATAGTAAGTTAGCAATGTGAAAACGAGTGGGATGAAGCTTGTTTCATATCTTTTTTTTTTTTTAATTTACATATCAGTTAAGCTATCAAAACAAGAAAATATTGTCGTCCCATGCCCCCTACCCCCCTTCTATTTAATCTTATTGTACTACATCTCACATTGCACACAAGTCTTTACTTGTGGATATATGTTAGATACAATCCTTGTCTCAGGGATTTTATTGCATAATGAAACTGGCACAATGTGAATGTCTTAACTAAACTAAAGTTAGTAAAGTCTCAGAAAAAAATAGTAAGTATAATAAAGATTTGACTGTAAACCAGGAAATGTACACTTTTCTCTCTCCATTCTTCAATAAGGCACTACTTCTATAATTTCCTTGCTACCTTGTTGCTGATATGCCAGTTTCTGTAGTCCTGAATACTAGTATTAAACCAATACAGCAAATAAGTACTCTGTCATATGAAGAAAATACTTAACATACTTAAGGTTTTACTCTGCAGTATGTCCTAACTAAATTCTAATACTGCGTAAGTAAGATATTGAAATGACCAAAAGCTAAAAGCTACTGAAAGCTCAGTCCCTTGAGTATTCCTGACAGTAATTCCTGTTTATGCGGAGTAGAAGGAATTGTTGAACAGACGTCTTTTTTTGTCACTGACAACTGTTTAAATTCTCAGTTCTCAGTACTCAACATCTTTGTGTGACAAAGAATGGTAGCTAGTATTTGGTTGCATTTATTCAATATTGAAAACTGTAAAGCTCTTGATTTTTTTTTTTTTTTTTAACCTAAGAGTGCTGGATGTGCAAGTAGCCCCACTGGAAGATAATTGGGCCACATAACACTGTACTTATCAGATCATGCTATTTTTTCCCAAGTGTTTCATTTAGTTCAAGCTTCCACCTTTGAAAATCTTCCACTACATTATTCCTTAGTAGAACAAAAAGAGTCTTTCAGTAGAAAAATGTTCAGAGTAGGGGTTTACACTGATCCTTAATTAATGAAATAGACGGTAGATCATTTGGCTGTATTGCAGTTACAGTAAAGTTCTTCTGTAATCTATTGGACATGAACTTCCTGTTTCTTTCCTCAAATTCCAGCTTTTTAATCAGAAAATGCTTAAAACAGAAACTTGACAAATTTTACTGAATGGCAGTTCAATGACTACTATAGAAAGTAATTTTAAACTTACTAAAATACAGAAAAATCGTGCTTAAAAAGATTGTCATCAATTACTCTTCTGAAATTATTAAAACAGGTATGAACAAGAGCAACTATACAACAGTAATAAAAGTAACTTCAAAGAGTCATTAATTCTGTCAATTTTAGGAATCTGGATGTTTTTCTAACTGTAGAAGGTTAGTCAGAGAAACAGTGTAAAAAGTTACATGAGCTATCTCTAATTCATGTAGATATTTCTGAGTTACTGTAGTCAAAGTTCAACTCTTTCTATAACCATCTCACATGTTGTTCTCACCAAACACAATAGATTCAGCATATTTCCAAATTGCTTTAACTATTTTAAGTAGTTTCAACCCTTTGTGAAGCCATCTGTTTTGTATGACATCACATATCTGTGTGGTTGACTACAAAAAACTATGAAAAAAATAGTTCTGAGCTAGGAGTACATTTATTGTCCTGACACTGGAATAACAGTTTCACATTTAAAGTATAACTGCTTTGGAAAACAGAATGATAGTGTAGTCTGAGTACTAACGATGGTATTGATAGCAACTCTTCCTGTGGTTTTGAAAGTAGCTGGAATTAAATTTTTTAAGTCATTGATTCTGGAAGCTTTGGATGTCTAATGATCAGAGGTCGTTGTTAAGAATACCTTTCTAAATCATTGCCTTGTAGCATTGTATCATTTCTGCCCAGTAATAACTTTTCATTGTAGTGATTTGTAAGACTCCTGCAAGAATTAACTTCGTTTGTAACATGCTCTGAATATACAGTACATTGTACGAACACCTAACAACACTATGCAAGTACTTGCAAGTCAAGCCTACATTGTGAAAATATTTTTTTCAAATGGGAGAATAAATGTTGTGGGGAGGATTGTTCTCTTTCTTTCTTACCATTAATTCCTTTTAATTACTTGTTTTTCAGATAATGGAGGACAGACTTTAGCAGGTGGAAATAACTGGCCGCTCAGAGGAAGAAAATGGACCCTCTGGGAAGGAGGAGTGAGAGGAGTAGGCTTTGTTGCAAGTCCTTTACTGAAACAAAAAGGTGTAGAAAGTCATGAACTTATACATATCTCTGACTGGCTGCCAACACTGGTGCACCTTGCTGGAGGACATACCAATGGCACTAAGCCTTTGGATGGCTTTGATGTTTGGAAAACTATCAGGTAATTTGCATGTCAAATCAGTGAGTCAGAATGCTGGTATGAGAAGAATTTATTCAGCCCAGAGAACGGAGCTTGAATTGGAGGGAAAATATTACATGTTTGTTTCCCTCCATGAAGAGAAGATAAAGGTGCTGTTAACTTTGCTGTCTATGAAAGAATTATCAAGATTGCAGATTAATCCTTGTCCCTGATAGAAAGCCTCCATAATGTGCTAGCTTGGGTTTGTTGAATTTATCAATGCACATGTAATGTTGCACAAACATGGTATACTTTTTCAAGAACCCTCCATCATCCGGAAGTATGCTGGCTGATTTTGCACAGCATGGAGTACCTGTTAGTAAATTATATGGACCCAGCCCTGCTTTCTATAGAGCCAAGTTGGGCATCTCTGCAGTATGCTTCTGGAATTGAACATGTGGGGAAATCTATGCATACATTAAACTAATTGCACATGGATTCCACTTTGATTCAGCAGGGTTTGTTAGTTTAGTGTAGGACCTGCCAGGCTGTCCTGAAGTGTAAGTGTTTGGAAGGGGCCTCAGCATGGTGTCCAGTGTCTCAGAAAGCCTCTGAGGCTGGGTACAACAGTAGATCTGACTTGGTTCCTGAGTTTGTGATGTTGTACCTGATTTAGGCAAGTGCAGTGCAGAAATGCTTAGATGGCTGTAAAGAAGGCAGCTTAGCTCCAGCTGGATTGGCACTGAGACCATGAATACCCAATGAATTTTACTGGGCTCTATCTGACTCTGTGTACTTCTCATGCTGTCTGTATTAAATGGATATCCCAGACCCCGTTAGTTCAGATAATGGAGAGCCTCCTGTGCATTAAAAGAAAAACGAGTTAAATCCCACACATTTTTCCTCTGGAGAAGCATAATAGAAATGGTATCACAAATGTTAGATATTGGACTTGGGGCTCTGAGCACATCTGAATATGTGCTTATTACTGGTGCACGAGGCTCACCAGAGTTAGTTGAATGTAAAAGAATAAATGAAATAGGCATTAACTGGTAAAGGTGATTTTTCACTGGAACAAACTATCACAAGAAACTCTGCTTTTGCGCCTTCATGATATTTTCAATCAAAACTTATATTCAATCAGTCCTTCATCTTTCAAAGCTGTTCTTTTATTCTAATGTTCTTTTATTCTACTAAAATGGATTATAAAGTCCTTAAAACTTGAGTTTTTGCAGAATTTTAAATGGCTGTGGCTAAGCTTGGTTTTGCAAAAGTTGCCTGGTCAGGTTGGTTTAAATTCTTTTGTTTCTTCTTTTTCTGTGCTACATATAATGTATTAATTGATGGGACTAAATTCTATTGTCTATGTTCTTAGCAGTTATTTTATTTTATTTGGTCTTTGAATATAGTTTTAAGTTACATAAGAATCATTTAAGATGGAAAGTTTAATACTGCTAAGCAGAACAAAAAAACTAGCAATTCTATTTTATAAATGTTGTTCATCTGCAACTTAATGTTTTATTTCTTCTGGTAGTCTTTGTTCTGTTTTTATAGCAGTCAGCCAGTATTATGGATTATTTCTTGTAAGAGTATTTTACTTCTTTGTGTATTATGTATTATATAGCCTTTTGTCCCCTTCTCAGAGTTCCCACTCCAGTTTGCAGGACAAATCTTGTTATTTATATAGCAGTTGCTGAAACCATTCAAATTGTCTACATAGTTCATTAAGATAAACTAACACAGATTTTGTGTATCTTAGCATTGTAGACTGTGAATTACAGGAGCTGAAAAAAAATCTTCGGATTTGTTTTGTTTGTACATTTAGTAGGATGACTTGTTTTGAAAATGCCTAGCTTGATTTATTTCTTAGTGTTGTCTCTGTTTCTGAGAAGCCATGTGGTGGCTTTCTATCCTAGTTGGAGTTTGCAGAGATCTTGAGGTCTTGTGCCCAGGTATGCTGTCTGGCTCTCTTCCAAGTGGAAAAAGATAAGGACATGTATAAATGAGGCTAGGGGCCATTAACCACCAGGAAGAAATGAGACTTCTGTCCAGCCAGAGACAGCAAAATGTTTTACATGCTGACGCTACTGTGGGAAAACAGCATCAGCAAGATCCTGGGGTATTGCTAAATCACTTTTCTTCCAACTACCAGCAGAATTCCTATCTACTTTGGATTCACTTTCAACCACACATTCTTTGTTATGGACTGATTTTCTTAGATCAGTTTACTTTAGTATTAAAACTATATGTGGGGAAGAACAGGTACAGCTGTGCATCCCCTGCATGCTTGTGTCGCTTGACTCTTATTTCTTCATGTAGGATTTGAATGTAATGTTTACCAGCACTGCCAGGGAATAGGTGACCTCAGATGTTTGTAGTTGTGCCAGTTGGAGGGCCTCAGTTCAGAGGGGAAAAATGTCAGTTTTTGTGAATTGTTAGGCTGCTGTTTGGCTGACCTGCAGCATAAATGTCAAATTTCACATGATTTTCCCACATAATCAGGAAAAATGAGTGTACTAAATTTCATGATCATAACTCAAAAGGTCACTTGAATATTGGATAGCAAACAATGAAGGAACAATGCCCTTTTGGTAACATCTGATGGAAAGTTCAAATACGTTGCTACTCTAGGACCAGGTAGCTCATAATGAGTGAAATTATAGTTTGCTAACATTCTACCTCATTTGAAAAATGGAAATTAATAGCGTATCACCATGTTACATCTGTATTTTTTTTTTTTCTGCCTAATATTATACAAATAGCTGCATATGCTTTGGCTTTTTTGTTGTTGTTGTTGTTATTTGTTTAACTTTATTCCCAGGCCTACTGTTCAATATGCGTGTAATCAAAGGGAAAAAGATTATAAATTGGAAGTCTTGATTTAGTATCCTTTCAAAAGGATATATGGAACAATGCAGATATTCTCAGAAGTTGTGAAAGTATAGGATCCATTCCAGAATCTGTCTGATCTTTGTCCGTAAATAACTGATATTTTTCAAAGGACCTGTTCTTAATATGATATTATATAAGTAAATATAATTCTGAAAATAATTATATAAAAATATACATGTTTATATAGATCATGCTATAAAAATATAGCAATTAAATATAAATTCTGAAATACTAAAACAAAATAAACTCCCTCTAATGATTTTAAGATGATTAGTAGTCCAAATTAGGGCTTGTATTAACATTACATTGATTAATATTAAGTTCTTCTGGTATACAGAAGTGCTGAAAACCATGTGTGTCTACAACTGTTCATTTTGTACCTCCTCTGATTGATTTTGATTGAAGAACCAGAAGAAAGTTAATGGTTAGGATCAAATGGCATGAAAAGCCATTAAGTTCAGAAGCACACGGGTTTTGTAGATAAAAAAATATCCTCTTCTACATTGCTTTCTACCTAGCTATCGTTTAAGTTTCATTCATACAACACATGGAACTGCAGAAATAAAATATTCTTGTTCTCCTTGTTTGAACTTCTTTTCTTAGATTAAAATTTGTATGCTACTTAGAAGCTCTTTGACAGGGCCTTTGAACTCAAAGCTTGTCTGCTCCTTCCAATTGGATCTGCTGACCTAGTAATGTAGGAAATACTGTTGCAACACTGCATCACTGGGAGACCTAATAGAAGTAGGAGGTGGTTTTACTTAAAAAGAAACTGAAACAAAAGATGTTTCACTCACACTGTCCAGGTCTGACACACCAGGACCAAAAGGTGTGTGTCTAAGAAGTCTGCCCAGCAGCCAGGCACCAGGGCAGGGATTCTGAAGCCATCCATCCATCTCAGCCAGGCCCCACAGTGCTTGTGCCCAGCATCTGTTGCAGTGGTGCAGAGCTCAGGGAACGCAACCCATGAAGTCCTTCTCACATCTGTGTTCTTCTTAGGTTGATAACCACACACGGGTTTTGGTTATGCCTTTCTGTACCCTTACTGGTGCTGTTTGTCCTGTCCCATCCCCGTGAGTCATCAGAAGTCATCACTATTCTGTATCTTCAGATATCCATGTCCTGTGAAAGTGGCCCACAAGAGTTGGGATCTTGATGACCTGCTAATTTGGGTGTCATTAACACAGGCCATTCTGAGAACCCCTTCCCTGCTGTGCGTTCCTGCTGTTGTCTCCATATGCAGATATTCCTGGTCTTTCTCCATTCATGCCAGTCTTGGCCTTTCTGTTACAGTTCTTTAGAGTAAAAGATACTAGGACATCAAAAAAGCTCTTCCATGCAAAATTGTTCAAACGTACCTTTGAACTGGTAGTTCCTAAACTTGATATTCCTCCAAGTACCTTTGAAATGAAATTTAAAATTCCTTTTAATATGCACAGCTTCTTTTTGAAAATGACTTAGGGTAGTATTGTTGTAACCATGCATTTTTGGACATCAGTCAGACCATTCCAAAATTTCCAGAGTGCAGCCACCTGGGATTCCTCAAGCCACTTCAGCTTGCCACCACGGTTCTCAGCTTTTCTCCCACTCAGTCCTCCCATTCCCACCCACTATAGAGTAGGGTGCTACAGCATGGGCAATATCCTTTTATTTTAACTCTCCACTCTAAAACTCAAATCTCAAGTATAAACCTCCTACATAAATCACAGTAGATTCCACTTATCTAGTACCTTAGATTATCACATGTAACACTATACTATAGCTGGAACCTCTAAAAGCATGTACCTATTAGAAATTATATCTAAAATTCAGTAGTAATATCACTAATCTATTTTACAACAATTGTAATTGAGAATACCAAGAATGATTAATGGAAAACAATACTAAAATGCAACTAGTCAAGGAATCTAAACTGTACTGCATGTTTCCAAGCAAGTATCTCAAAAGGCACTTGCATTTCTAAGAAACATCTGTTTTCCAGATGCTTGCTACTTTATTGAAATAGAGATAATGAGGCAAAATAATCTTCCTTATGTAGAAATTTGCCCTTGTTGATACATTGTTTTGATATATTTTGTTTTTCAGCACTGAATACCTACTAAGTCTATGCTTAGAAGACATTTTTTCTTTTGCGTTAACCAAAAGATGGAAAACTCTGGTGCTGATTATGATGAAGTACATCAAACAGTAGGGTAGGCACTGAGAGATTCAGGATAAAATGCAGTTAAAAAACTAGTATTTCTCCAAAGACTATTAGCAAGTGAAAGCTTTCAAGTTTTACTCAGACATCTTGCCTGGCAAGTTACAGTTTTATATTTGTGTGATGTTGAACATATCAGAATTGATTGGATGAAATAAAGACAGCAAGATCAACTTGAAATCTCATGTACTAAATTGTTATGTTAACTTGAGGAATTAAATACCTGTTTGGAAAAAATTCTCATTGATAGTTTTGGTATAAATTACTGTTCACAAAAGAGCAATTGAAAGCTGAGAGTAATGTTTATTTCCAGAACATCTGAAATGCAATTATTTTAGAAAAGTGTATACAGATATGACCCAGAGAAATACAAGGTATTGCAAATGCTTTTGCTGAGTGATACTGAGGGTGTTTTCGTGCAAGATAAGCATATTTAGCCTGGAAAACATCGATTTCCTTCTCAAGGACGCCTTCTGCCTATTTAACAACAGTAAAAGTGAAAAAACACCTGTAGATGTTTGTTCAAGTTCACTATAGAGTAATAAATCTTTCTGTATATTTTTGAAATGCAGAAGATAGACTGATATTCTCATCACAAATTAGTTGATTATTCTACCAACTCTTAAGTTAGTCCAATATGTTTCAATCAAGATGTTCTTACATAGAGCATTTTTTTGGAAAACAATACCTTTTAACTGTTTCAATAAATATTCAGTCAACATGGTAGAATAATTTCCAGACAAAAGAAAAACTGCCTTATTCTTAGGGGAGGAGCAATGTATTAGAATATTGTAGTCTAAAAATACATATTCTAAAAGTAGAGAACTTTTAGATAAGTTACACTGAAAATTGCTAAAATACAAAGGTAAGATATCCTAGAGAATCTTACTGCTTTCTTATTCTAGCTGCATTGGCTAGAATATATTCCCGATGCATAATATCCTTGGCAGGGCATCTGGGGGTACTAAGATCAGCTGTGGAGCTCTGTAAATGGGAACTAGGACAGAGTTCAGGCATAGGGAAAGGAAACTGTGCTACAAGCTTGAATTCTGTACTTGTTTTCCCCAGGACATTGTTTCTGCCTTCCTGATGTCCTTTTCTATCAGCCAGCCACTTTCTTTAATATTCACTCCTGCCTTCTTTTCTCTGGCTGTTATTTTTTGAATAATATATAGTGATTATAAACCTCCATTTTTGTGTGCAACAGAATTACTGAAATAACATCAAAACTGAACAAGCAGTTCATTACCAGTTAATGGTGCTACAGAGCTTAAAGTGGTTCATGTTACTGTTACCTGTTAACAGCTGTAAGGGGAGCATCTAGAGGCAGTACAGGCCTATTAATCTAAGATCAAATGTTGTTAAGGTCAGACACTCCATAGTTAGGATTGTGACCACTCGTAGTCGTTAGTTAGGAGTGTGACCACTAATTAACCTGTAGGTTAATTATTGTACTTCGCTGTATTAACTGCAAGGTTGTATCATCTGTATACTTTTAATCTTTAATCTGATCCTCCTTATTAATTTTATATTTATTCAAAATGTATAGCATCCAGAAATGGTTTTAGAAATGGAATAGAACAACATTAATTTTAATTAGTTGGTATTGAAACTTCTAAATTATGTGTAAATATTGTTTAATTCAGAAATACTTCTTCAAAAAGTATATACTAAAATAACAGCCATTTTTGGTTTCCACTAGTTTTCCATTAAGTTTTATATTACATGATTTTTTATTCTTAATGTTAACTGGTTTAGTAGCCTAGGTTGATTTTTTTGAGTCTTACAATGAAGGTCTTTAACAAAAAGAGAACAATTTAAACTATTTGGAAGTTTCAAAAATGTATGTTCAGATTAACTGTCAAATAACACAATACTGTTTTTTCATGATGGAGTCAATGTTCTTTCTAATTATGATTTCCTACCCATGTTGCCCTTTATAAGGAGTGAATTTATTCTGTTGAATTTCTTTTAGGACTGGGATTTATTTAATTCTGAAAGTTTACTGATAAGTTAGTAGACTGATTCTGTACCACACCTGTGTAGTCAATGGCTAGGGAGAGACGGATGATTTTTTTTGAGAAGAAGGTTCAAGGTATCTGAATAATCTTTGTGACCTCACTACAAANTTTTTTTTTTTTTTCTGAGGGGTAGCCAATGCCTCTAGTGTTTTTTGAGGCAGCTAGCCAAAATGTTTTCAGCACTTGATTCTTGTTCATGTATGCAGAGAGTAGAGCAAGTCTAGGATGCCACCTTACACTGCTAAATTTGATTTTAAAGTTGGTAATAATGAAAACCCTGCCTTGGTAAGGCCAGCTCTATGCTCTGTAAAATTGTGAATAATCCCAGTAAACACAAGTGAAGTCAGGAAAGACAGATAGGGGCAAAAGCTGTTGCTACTGGGCTGGAGAAGAGCATTCAGATTAAAGTTGTTAGCAATTAGTTTATGGATATGAATTCTTTCTATATTAGGATGACAAAAAGCCCTAAAATAAAACTTGCAGAATCCTAATGAGCTGTAGAAGGAAATTAACATTTCCTTTTGAAATCTCTCCTAGTGAAGGAAGACCTTCCCCCAGAGTGGAACTGCTTCATAACATTGACCCCATGTTTGTGGATGATTACCCATGTGAGTACGCTACAGATAAAGGCTTGTTAAATGTACAGTTTTTCTTCCTAATGCTCCTTGTTTTCCTTAAGTAAAGTATTTCCTTCTAGGTGAAACAAAATAAAATAGGATGCCTTCTGCTTTTAGGTAAAGAGTTTAGGTTTAAAATACAGAAACATCATCCCCCAGGTACTGTAAATCCTTACTGAATTATGACCAATGCACACTTCCCATTTCACAGAGCTCTGAAGCACTGCTGAGTAATGAATAAAGTACTTTAGGACATGGAATTGTTGAGGAGCAGCCATGTGCCTGAGGTGCACGGGGAGGCACACAGCCAAAACAAACCACCAAATCCTGTCTTCAGTGTTCCAGGTTGGCAGGTAGCTCCCAATGAACTGCTCAGCCTGGCGTATCTTGATATGTTTATTTAATATGATTGTATTATTGACCTTGCAAATGGAAAACTTGAGTTTGTGAGAAGCTTAGAAGTTCGAGGCTTTATGATTGCTTTTGTTCCATAATCATATGGGTTGGATCTTTAATGCTATAATCGCATGAATTGGAGCTTAACTTGGCCAATTCCATAGCTCTTTAAACACCGTCTGTTTTATGATTCAACATTATTAGTTTGCTAAGGACTACAAACTTTTCAAGCAGAGATTTTTTCGTGCACAACATTGGAACAGATCCTTTCTAGTGTTTTTATAGCATTTCTGTATTTCATTAAATGAAGAAGTACATCCAGGCATAGGAATAGTAGTACAGTGGGGACAGTGATCTTTTACTTGCACGACAGATACAAGTTGTGCTGTGGTAACAGGAAGGAAAGTGGTAAGGTGGCCTTCTGCAATACACATCTGGTTCTGTGATGCTTTTCTGAGAAGGAGAAACATTGTGAACATCTAATGCTGGCTGTACAACACTGCTTGCAGATAATTCCTATATACTGATGGAATTAAAGCGTAACTACAACAATTTCCCTTCAAAGAACCTTCAATGAGTTGCAGCATTCCTGTACAATATTATACCCTGATGTGGTATTCTGAAGCATGCTTCAGAGACCATCTTTTGCATGTGGGAGCTGCTGTTATGGAGCGCAGCTGAGGTGTTTGAATAGCCAACTTCCTGGTTTAAATAGAAGTGGGATGAGAAGAGGAAGTTTTCAGGGGCCTAAGCTCAGGAAATACTTCCACGGATTGTTTACATGAAGCCACACTCTGAGGATTCTTTACTCTACGCTATATCTAGTTTGCTGTTACTATATGTGTGCCTATGTATTGTGTGAGATTTGGGGGAGGGAACAGGGCAGGTGGGCAGAAGGTGTAGTAAGTGGAACTTTATTCTGGATGAGATGTGACTTTTAACCATCTTGAATGGAGGGAGGGGTGTATATACCTGTAAACACATAATATTTTTATATACCTTTAAAAACTGGAGTAATGAAAAACAAAAATCTGAGTCTTTGCCTGCAAGTCCGTATGCACCATATATGGTTTCCCTGTCTCTTCTCAGTGCAGGCCTTTGACTTTGGCAAGTTACTTCATGCCACCCATTTCACCTTCTCCCTTAATAGCATTTTTGGTCAAGAACAGGCAGAGCTGACCTCTAAATTAGTATATATCACATTTTTCCTAATTTTGATTTTACGATACCATTCCTAAAGGATTTGAGTGTAAGTAATTGTATTACTGATACATTTGACAAGATATATCCCTGTTATACATGACAAAACATACATAAAACTTTACTTTTTCAGATCACTGTTCTTGTTATTAACATACAGTTTCTATTGCAATGGAACATATTAATTTATAGTCCTGTGCTGGGGACAAGAATCCATCGTTCCTTGTACTTGAACTGTTACGATGTGCTCAATTTCTTAACTGGAATTTGGAATAGTTCTGTGCTTTTTAGGATGAATCATGGTATTTATGATTCTGTTTTTGACTAGGCTAATGAAATTATGCTTTGTCATAAAAGGATTAAAATTTCTATGTAGAAATCTGACTTATTAGGAGTAACTGTATTTATGCAACTCAGCCGATTTCTTCTTAAAATGTCTGTTTTTTTATTTGTACAAATTGGTTAACAAGTTTAGAGTCTAGATGCAGAGTAATGATATTGGCACCTCCATTATGGATAGATTAGGGAGACACAAAGGTCAATACATATAGGTCTTTCATATTTTTGGCAATATGGCTCTGTGCATGTTTTAAAAAAGCATTATAAAATAAATTGCATATACATAGTCTTCCTATCATCAAGGTGATAAAATGTCTATCATTCTTGAGTCTTGCTCTTTCCTTGAGTGTTTATTCTTCCTTGACTGTTTATTCTTTCCTTGTCCTAACTTTTTTGAGATCAAAGTATTCTTTTGCCTGCACTGCTAAAGTATATGCATGTTTGTTTTGCTTGGTTCTTTCTCACCTCCTGTGCTGATTACTATGACAGTAGTCTTTGGCCTTCTTTATGCCCACCTTGCCCTTGTTCAAGTTCACTTAAAATATCACTTCATCTTCCTAGTCCTTGCGGCAGATGAAGTATTTATATCGTACTAATGTTTTATTTTCTGTAGAAATTGAAATACAATGACTAGAAGATACAGATTAGCTAAACCTTTGAGCTTACAGAGTACTGTGGAAGGGCAAGTAGGAAATTAAATCTCAAGATACAATGAAACATAATCAAAAAAACTTTCGGGAGGTGGAAGATAATCAGGACAGTTCTGATCATTGCTGTAGTTATGCACACATAAGGTATTAAGTTATTGTTCTGTTGTGCTCATTGCCTGTTCAGTGCTCCTGAACTCGAGTGCTTTTGCATATAATGTATGCATTCTTTCAATACATATTATTTAATGTATTCATCTATCTTCATCTCTGAATATGCTGATAGTATATATTTTTAGTAGCATGAATCATGGGATAGCTCACGTAATTCATAGATTTTTTGACTGAAATAGGAAAACTGAATTTTGCTCTGTTCAGATTTTTAATGCCAAAATAAACTTTTTTTTCAGGGAAGAATTTGTGCAAAAGACAATTAATATAGTGTTAACTCAACTGTTACAACAAGGTATTCAACAGAATATTAAATTTAAGGTTGGGAATACTATCTTGATTACAGAGCTAACTAAATCTTTGCTGCTGTGGTCTGTTAGAACTACTCTTGACCTGGGAGTTTACCACTCATGGGGTAACATCATATAGCTTCTCAAGTTCTTAGGCTGGGCGCTGGTACCTAACGTCTCGCCATCAGCCAAGGTTACTCGGTAGGTCTGATGAATCTACTGATCAGCATCTACTTGTCTTTTTTCAGGAGCTTGTGTCTGCTAGTAAATACAATAGCCCTACAGTAGTCTTGTATCATAGCACTATACTTCACTCCTATTGTTAATACTAAGCAACATAAGAGGCAAAACACTGTAAGCTAGTTTGGCTGCAGTACCATTTTACAAAACAATGCTGACAGGTCTTATTTTACCGTTTGTTTCAAGTAATCACCTTCTCTCTCTGAAGGCAGACTTTCTTCATTCAAATATAAACCTCTGGAGTGGTTTAAAACATATTGCAGTGTTTTTTAGACTGTAATTTCTCATTTGTCATCCTCAGTGTTATAAAGGAGTTCCTGTTCCTTGCTGCAGACTTTGCCCTCAGGCTCCGTCTGACCTGTGGCAGCCCAGTGGAATGATCAGGGTTAAAAATAATCTTTTCTCTCTGAACTGATCTGGTTTACAATGTGGACCTTAAAAACTGTGTTGTTTTAACGGAGGAGCTGGTGGAGAGAAAAACTGGGGGTGGAATCTCCAAAAACTAGTAATGATAGGGTATGAGGGTACTACAGTCTTTATAGTGAGGCCAGTGTGGTGGTGATCTATTGCCCAAAATGGGCAGCCTGTCCCTGTTTTTCTCCCATCTTTTTCTCCTTCCCTTGAGCTGGATCTGGAAATCACATGGCAACAAGATGAGCCTTCTGCCAGATCAGCCTTCAAACTGTCCTGGGGCATTGGTGAGGCGGAAGAGGAAAATGATTTCTACCAAACCAGCCAGCTGAATCAATTTACCCTGTAGCTGTATGCCTGGGAGCAGATGGGAGTGTGTGGTTGGTGGCAGATGAAAGGAATGGCCACAGGACATGGCCACTAAATCGGCTCAAGCCACTGGGGAACCTCAGCCAGAGGCAGTAGTCTCATGGAGCTTAAGTTAGTGTAGCTTGATGCTGTCTACCAAAGAGGAAATCCTGCCTCCCAGGGCTGTTCGTTACCACTCCCCTCTCTCTTGGATCATCAAAACCACTCATACAGCCCGACTAAGAGTCAAATCAGGATATTAATTCAGATTTTAATAATTATTTTTCTTTTTTCTTGGGATACATTTTGGGTATATAACCAAATGCTTATTCTGGCACAAAGCAAGCGACAAGAAGGAATTTCCTGGGACAGGTGAGACCAATTCTGTTGGTGGCTCTGAAATTAAACCCTGAGGTTTCTGTTTCATGATATGGGATGAAGTGATCCAGCAAGTTTCTGTTGCGGAAATACTTCACTTTCTCCCTTCCGCATTCCCAGCCACATAGTCCTGATGCTTGTTTTACATCTGTTCTGGTAACTTGTCAGGTGCCTCCACAGACTGATTCAACTTGCTAACCTGAGGTGGGGAACAGATTGTTTTCTTCTGTTGGTTGGTTTGAACCAGCTCACTGAAGGTCCTGGTGGATGCCAGAGCAAGGTGGAGGCAAGGCAGGCTGTGCAGCTGGAAGTGGGGAGGCAGAGGGAGAGCCAACCCTCCTAGCGCTGGCTGGCCGCTCCTGGCGCCAGAGCCCCGGGGCGAAGCACGTGGGCCGCACCCTCTGGTTGGACCTGCTGTGCTAAACCAGTCTGGTGAGCTCTGCAGATGGAGATGGACCCAGGCTCCTCGAAGCAGTTGCTCTTTTTAATCCTTGCTAAAAGCCATTATTTTTTCTGTTTCTTTGTGGTTGTTTCTTCATCTCCCTCTTGATTTGTTTTTCAAAAAAAAATGATGAATACATGTCTCAATCACTTGGTCTCAGTGTGGGTTTGTAATTTATTAGAGAGTTTGCAATTCCATAAAAGCAGGTCATTGGTATGAAAGACCTACAGTCTTCCAGGTTTCTGTCTGAAAGAGTCGCATTTTCTGTTAAGAGTTTGGTAGGAAATTAAGAAAATTAAAAACAGAAAGCTAGAATTATGTTGAAACAGTATCATTTTCTCTATAACGTATAGGTTAAGAAAGCTCACATAAAATGTGTAAAGTAACTGAAAAGTTGCATAAATCAAAACCTGATTTACATTTGTTAGAAGGAAAAAAAAATTGTTTTGCCCCATTTTTGTAACTTTGTCTTTAAAGAAAAAAAGCCAAGTTGTTGATGGTTTGGCAGCTGTAAGGGTGACGTCAGCTCTTCCATTGTGAAAGATCTGCTTTCTTTTAGACAGTCTTATGGCATTTCATCAAGTTTTGGTGATTCAGCTAAATTAAAAACCAACTGGATTTAAATCTAAATTCCCCTAACTGCTAAACCAAACATATTTCTGACCACACCGTTGTAGCTAGATGGTCTGTCTTGAAGCAGTATTGAAACTTTATATCCCACAGAAGGCAATTTTATTTTGAGAATCAGAGCTAAATGACACGGTGAAAGAAAATGTACCCTTTATTTCAGAGTTGTTAATCAGAATCTGTCAGTACATACTGTATTATTTTTTAATCTGACATGCTAAATTTATAAATTAATTTAGTGGATTTTACAAAATCTTGTAGATGACACGTAGAATCACTTTCTCTTCAAAAATCATTTGAATTTCTTTAAATTCAAAGATGTATTCAAAATAAATATGTTGTTGGGTGGGGCTGTTTCAGGCTGAAAAAACTTTTGCCTTCATTTAAAATTCCAGACTTAACCATAAACTAAAACTTCAAAGGCATAATAAAACTGTATGCTACTAATTGTAGTTAACTTATTTTGAAGATATCTATTCATAGAGGCAGACATCCAAGACAGAGAACTTGTAAAAACATTTTGTGACTTTTCTGCAAGCTTTGATTAATTTTCTCAATGCAAATAAGACTTTACATTCTCTCCTTGACATTTGAAAAAAGGCATTACCTCATATATTGCACTATTAATTGCCAAAATAAATGATTGCTTATAAGGGGCTAAATCTGCTCTGTGCAGAATGAACCTATGATTTATTACAACAGAGAAACCATTTTGTTTCTGGGACTGATGTATCATTCATGGGCATTAAAATAGCATTATAATGGCTACAGCATTATGTATTACATCCATACATATACCAAAATGATTCATCTTGATTAAGGAATAGACATTCTAGGCTCCTTTAGGCCCCATTTATTACTTATTGTGCCCAGGTGAAAGATGATTCCTAGGACTTTGCAGGCCAGAAGTGATTTCTTCCCCAATTTTATTACTGATGATCTAGCTGCTTTAGAATTACTAAAAAGAAAAAAATCCCTGGTAATGGAGTTATTCAGTATCAGCAGAAGTATACAACAGACGTAGGTATGCATGTCTGAGTGTGCTTTTAAGGCTTTGAATAGGATAAATGTACTCTATGTCTGTGCCAGGCGAAGACCCAAAATCCACTCCTGAAGAATCAAAATGTGAAGAAAAGCAACTGGTAGCATTAGATGACTGAGCTTACATCATGACAGCTGGAATGGGAAAATGATCAAGAATGGGGAATAAGATACATTGTTTGCTTCTCTGAATTTCCATCTCTCCACAAAATTAAACAGTCCGTGTGCTGACCATCTGGAATCTGTCATCTTTTCATTACAAGTAAATCATAAATTCAAACGAGCCTGTGTATGTGCATAAGGCAGGAGCTGCCAGCATGTGACCTTGGAGCTGTGCATGGCGCCCAACCACTTCACGTGGTGCTTTCATGCTGGTCTGACACTTTTGTGTAGAACTCAGCTCCACTCCCTAATGGGAGGCCAATAGTTCCAGACAGCTCTGCTGCTGTTCAGATCAGAGGTATGTAGTGTTTTCCCTTTGGCCGTTGGCTGTGTGAAGTTTCTGGGGGTGTAGCTCTTGTGGGGGTGTAGCTTGGGAAGTTTGGCCTATGGTTATACATTACTTTGCCTCTTAGCCCTCCTGCGTCTGAATGTGAGCCATCCATCATTATAGTATTCAATACTAAGTATATGGTTATTGCACTTTTGGAGAGTCTCATACTTATCCCCATGTTTCCTTTGGGATGTAGATAATTTCTTTTAGAATTTAGAAATGATAAGTTACTTGATAAAGAGTCCAGTGTCAGTATCATGACTGGGATTCAGAAATCCCTTGTTTCTGCTTGTTTTTTTTTATGCTTCATTATACCCTATACCTACTTGAACATAACACTTAACATTTTATATTTTTATGTAGCTCTTGATATAAATGGATTACATTTTCAAATTAAATATCTGTGAGCTGGAAATCTGTAAAGTTTTAATTGTGCACAGGATGTTAGAGCCATGTTACAGACTCTGTTCAGTTCTCTTTATCATGAACATTGCTATCCTATAGTAACACAAGTGGGGTTTGTGTGTTTTGCATAGAACACCATTTCAACATGACCTTTGATGTCCTCAGTAATTCATAAATACTATTCCATTCAGTTTAAATCTGTTTTCTGGAAAAAAGGTAGATTTTGAAAAAAAATAGTATTTTTTCATATTTTTCCAGGAAAAGTGAAAGTTGAGCGCTTCATTTTACTATCTCTTATTTTGTGATGTTTGATCTTGTAGGCTGTATTAAACAGTTTGATCTTATTTAAAATAACTTTCTTTTTTTTATTGAGTAATTGTATAAGAATATAATAATGTGGATAAACACTTCACTCTGTTCATGTGTGGGGGGATTTTTTGCTGCCATTAGCAATTCTGGATTTTATTCAATTGTGTGGTGTATTTTTTAAGATATAACCTTAATCTGTTGTAAAGATCGAGGTGAAGAATACTTTTAAACAAGAACAAGAATATTTTAATATGCTTACTACTGTTGAAATTGAGTTTAGAAGGGTATGCATTTTGAAAGGTAAGAGACTGAGCGTGGTATTCTCATAAAATCTTTTATTTGGAATAAAAAAATGATGCGAGAAAACTGGAATTAGAAGGGATAATAGGGGAGTTTGTATCTGTATGTGCACAGTGTTCAACTAAGTGAATTAAGACAGGTGAACTTCACTGTGTGAGTTTGTCTACGGCACAGACTTATGCCTCATCAACATGACATTAGGAGGTTATAGTGTCTCAGGCCTCAGCTGTTTTTTCAACATCAGTATTCTATTAATTCTTCCAAGGTTAAGGTCATGGCCATTCTTCAAATGCTTTTATTTTAATAACGTGAAAGAAAGACTCAGAGTTTTGTAGAAAACTCATTATTGCTATAAAGCAGCGAAAGGTCACCAAATGTCTTTCCACAGTGAAGTAGCAAAAACCGTTATTTCTTCAGTAATTCATTGTCACAGTATAGGTTGGAGAAGCCCTTGACATTTGCAGTTTCCTTTTTGAGATGAAATAATTGCACCATACATCACAGTTCAAAAAAGAGAAATCATTTAAAAGTATATATATGCAAAGACCTTGTTAGCCCACAGAGCTATCTGCATTTCAAAATGACTATAGGAGGCTTTTCCTTCCTTCTTACTCATTTTTTTCTTTCTCATGGACTCTCACAAGCAGTCCATTAATTAAGGCATCATGCCTACAAACACATGTGCAACTTTAATAGAATAGAATGAAATAGTTCAGTTGGAAGGTGCTTTCAAAGATCATGTAGACCAACTGCCTGACCACTTAAGGTCTAACCAGAAGTTAAAGCATGTTGCTGAGGACATTGTCCAAATGCTTCTTGGACACTGACAGGCATGGGCATCATCCCCCTCACTAGGAAGCCTGTTCCAGTGTTTGACCACCCTCACAGTAAAGAACTTCTTCCTCATGTCCAGTCTGAAGCTCCCCTGGTGCAGCTTTGTGCTGTTCCTGCGCATCCTGTCATCGGTGACCAGGGAGAAGAGACCAGCACCTCCTTCTTAATAGTCATGTACCGGGTGAGTGAGGATGGGCAAAGACAATGATTATACAGATGTAACTGAAATGGAAAATCATCACTGGGGCAGTATAGCATAGAAAAGAGTAGACTCGGGGAGATCTCCTCGGTGTCTATAAATACCTGAAGGGAGGGTACAAAGAGTCTGTGATCACTTTCAAAGGGCTATAGATTTTTGAGCTACCATTTAGAAGCACTGTAGAATATTTTATTTATTTTATTCATTATAAACATGAAGGAAAAAGTGTAGGCTTTAAAAGATGGAGAAGAAAGGCAAAAATGAATTCACTTTATCTGTTTGAGGAGGTAAAAGTGTTTTTGTAGATGGAACAAAGTGTATCATGTGTGTTTGTTCTTTTCAAACAATATGCAACATTTTCTCTCCAGTAGGTAGAAGAGTTGTCTGTGTTCTGTAGTAGAGAACATCAGCAACATCAACTGTCCATGACATTGTGGTAGACTTAGAAATAGCCATGAAGATCTTGTTCTGCTCTCATATTGATAGTGTTTGTCAATTACCATGAAGAAGGAAAATAGTACTTAACTAGACAGTACTATTCAAAGTTACTGTGCAATTTTTAACTTTGATTTCTATGAGATTTTTTCTTTTGGTATTTCATAAGATGACAAAAGTCAAAGAAACATTAAATGACCTACTGATTGTAGGCTTGTTAATGTATAAAAATCAACGTGTATGCAAAAGCAGTCTGTTCCTAAACAAGATACTCCTATATATACTTTCATTAAAATGGTCTAAATAATCTGCTAGAGCTCAGAATGTTGTTCCTTTATTAAAGACAGACACTGGAACTTTTATATTTAATTTTTGCCTTAGTAGATTTTTTTGTTGTTGTTTTCTATATTTCCCTGTAGATTTTCTCTCAAAAATACTAAATTTTCAAAGCACATAAAACAGCTGCAAGTGTAATAGAGCAATTGTTGATCAAGACTTTAAAATATGTATTTTTTTCTGAGACATATATTAAGCTTTAAATTCTGTCTTTATTGTAGATGATGGTGACTGTGGGTATTGTGATAAGTATCCATAACATTTTTTCTGTTTCCTGCCATTTTCTCCTGCCTATTTCTTCATCTCTTCACAAAATTCTTACCATGGAAGTAAGAGTTTCAGATTCAGTTAATTCACAGAAAATATAGTGAAGTTACTTAAAATCATACATCCCAAGAAAGAGTAGGTTGGACATTTATGCCATTATCTCTTGTTCTGTATTTAGGTCCCCAAAGTTGCAATACTTTAAAAATTGGTATATAAACATTCTTCTCAGTAACAGATGCTTCCAGAATTCTCATCAGGAAGCTTTAAAAATTCCCTGCATGTTGTGGAAGATATTTCTAATTTAATTTTGCAAGTTCAATGACTAAGATGTGCTAAAGTTCCTCTGTTAGCAATAAAGACCTTAATACACTTTGCAGAGGACCAAACTAGTGAGATCAGCACTTTTAGTCAGGGCTGATCACCCCCTGCTTGGGTGTCCTGTGGGCACTGGATCTCAGAGTTGACTCAGTTGCAAGAGCAACATTTGTTGCAATCATCCCCAGTTAGTAACATGATCCTTGCCAGAGCAGTAGGGAGAATTTCTTAAAATTCCTCCAGCAGTTTGCTTTGTCTTGTGCATTTCACAATGAAAACTAAGCAACAGTCTGCTTCACATAATCCGGTCTAGCAAGAGGTAATTTTTGTCATTAAGTTTCCAGGAGATATTTTTTATACAATGCTGAAAATTTTCAGTATAGCACCACCTACAAAGTTTCTAATGCATCTATGTGAAACACAGCACAAAATTTTCTGTTTATGGATGAGTGATAGTTCAAATTGCTTCCAATGTACTTTGTACCCAAACAAATCAGAATTGTTCATATAGTTCAAACT
>VXAA01001231.1:0-21957 GCA_013399115.1 Anseranas semipalmata | reverse complement strand
GGGATAGCAAAGTATCTGCTATGGCCTTGTAATACCCTTACTGCAGAATTTCAGCCATGAATTTGTGCGATTCATTGCAAATGGTGTCTTGACCTGGATGAAAACTTTGCATTCAAAAAACCCAGAATTCTGGTCTTGGCATAGTCTCTGCAGTCTGTCTTTGGTTTTAATGCATTTNGCCAGTGGTGGGTACATTTTGGAGACAGCTGGAACCAGCCCTTACCTGACTTGGAGCAGGTCCCAGTTTCCTCTCACACAGACCACAGCTGCAGCCCCATCCCCAGCTACCAAAACCTTGCCATGTAAACCCAATACACCCACATTTCCTGAAAAAAAAGAAAAGTGCCCTCTGTGGCTCCCCAGGGAAGAGATGATTGAAAAAGACTCTGCACATCCAGCAGGAATCATTATCACTGTATCAATAATTATCACCTGTGGAAGCTCTTAAGGTGATACGCTGAAGTAGCATACCCCTAGATCTTCAGAACTACCATCTCCCAAAGGATGTGTCACAAAAACAAGCATCTGTGTACAGGTCAGCATTTACTGGGTACCACTAAAATAGAGTGTGGTTGAGGCAAAGCAAATGCAGCAAGTGGTACAAGCATATCACTCAAAAGTAGCTCAAAGAAAATTGGGCAATTTGCTCCCTTTGGTTTCTCCAGTTCCACACATGCGTACCTGGTGCCACTGCTGGTCATTGGCTCTGGAAGGCTCTGGAGCAGAAGCCCGGTCTGTGTGACGTGGCAGTGACACACAGCCCAGAAGGGCCAAGCGTGATCCTACATAGCTCTAATCAGGATCTAGCCCATGAAGGGCATTAAAATATTACTCTTCTGCAGTGTTTACTGCCTGGCACAATGTAGTCCTGGTCCACAACAAGTCAAGGCAACTTAAATAGTGATGAACTTAAAACTAAAGCGCTTTATAAATTCTTATATAAATGTAATTCTGCTCCCATCTCTGTTTTCCTCCTGTTAATTTTCTAAGAGTTTAGAGTCTTTGGTTTGAGTTTAAAAGCTTCTGTACTTTATGTTTTCTGCTTTTTTTTCTCTCCCTCTTCAGAAATTTTTGTAGTGCTGTGTTTAGTATGAGGAATGATGCCTGTTCCATCACATTAAAGAGGCAAACAACATACTAACAAAACCAAAACATGCCTGTTCATTCCTGAGCTTGTATTAAGAGAGACAAACATGTATGACAGGTAGCTAAGGACGAAGACAGAAGGGAAAACCTAAAATTAACTAAATTGAAATGCAATAGTACGCACTGTCTGAATAGTGATTTCAGCATGTCATGTCACTAATTATAAGTAGACTCTTGGCAGATAGAGTTCAAAGTGACATTCAGAAGAAACATCTTGCAGAGAAAAACCAAACAAACCCCCCCAGCCCACCTCCCGAACCCAAATCTGATACACAGCTTGGCAGATGAGTACATATGGGACAATGGAAATTATGGTTGTATAACTTCCATTGTCAGTGTTGACTTACAGGGACACATTTTTTAGATTTTGAAAGATCAAAGGAAGGTCTAACCATCTGGCAAGGATACCTCTTTCCTAAGTGGCATGTCAATGCAGCCTTCCAGAACAACAGCAATTGCCATTATTTGCTCATCCATATGCACATGTGGATATCTACAGGATTTCCTTCCCTAAAAAAAAAAGAAAGAAAGAAAGAAAGAAAACAGCATCAGCAGTTTTCTGAAAAGAGAACAGGATGCATAATACAGATATATGTCTGTGTGTATGTGTGTGTCTGTGTGTAAGTGTTCTGGGAAGCAGAAGAGCAGAGGTGGCTCCAGACACAAGTGAAAATATTCCTAGGGTGGGTAACAGAATGGCCATGGTTCTCTGTGTTTCTTATGCCAAAGTCCTGCGACATCAGACTTCCTCCTGTCTGCTAGCAAAGTGAATTGAGTATGCTGCAGAAACTGGCACTAATTGTTGTCCACATGGAGGCATGCAGTGCTGCCCTCTCCCCTCCAGTGCCCCTGTGGTGGTTTTGGCACCAGGAGCAAGACCAACTCTCCAGGTCCATATCCCTTTCTTCTCTGCATCTTCCTCAGGCAGGGATGGCCCCAGTCAGATCTGTCCTTAGCGTAGCACAAATACGTTTTTCTTAATCCTGTAAGAAACCTTGAAGCCCTAACAGTGTAAGTTTCATTTTAAAGACCAGTTAATATGATGACCAGGCTGTCTGAATAAAGGTGGTTCACTGATTTTAGCAACTGGTTTTGTTTGTTTGTTTGTTTTCAAATAGACTTGTTTAAATTCATACCTGCTATTTTGCTAAGAACATGCTGAAGATTTAAATCTGGCTTAATTATGCAGAGAAAATCGCAGCTACTTCTGCTAAAAATGCATTTACATTGTTTTTATTTTCTTACTTCAACTGTCCCTCGAAATCTGGATGTCACTACCTGGAAACCCAAAGAGAAGTTCGCAGGTTTCTGTTCAAGGGCTAGAAAGGACTATCTTTTTCTTGCAGTTTCTTACAACATGAGTAAGCAAAGACAACCTATGGGTAAGAAGGGAGAGAGGCAGAGGATTCCTGTCACGTAATATGAAAGCTTTTGGTACGGAATGTGAACTATGCCACCCAGACAACTTCTTAACTTGTGGTGAGTAACTGTGATGTATCTTCAGCATTCTTATTTCTTTTTGTTTTTAATAAACTGATTTTATTTATTTATTTGTTGTACAGAAATCCAAGCTTGATTAAGAGGCTAAAACGAATATTTTTTCTGTTTCTTGTTGACTGTGGGAGCTTGATTCCAGGGAGAAAAAGAAAAAAAAATATATATATACATAAAAATATATATAAATCTATACACATATACACACACTTCTGGAAAAAGAAAAAAAAAGTTCAAACACACCAGAAGTAATGTCAGAGATAAGAAGTGTGGAGGTGTTACAATGGCTCCATACTGTGCTGGAAATGTCTTTATCTGGACTGTGACATGTTTAAAGCTGTCTGTTTTAGAATCTGTGGCAAAGCATAAAGCTTTCACAAAAATATTTTGTGAAAAAAAGATTTGTCTTCTAAAGACAACTTTTGAAAAGCCTCAGTTGGATTTTGGCTCAAAATTCCCACTCAATTTAAAGTTTGAAAGAAAACAGGTTTCTCTGCTTGTCCCTTCTCCATTTTCTGTAGCCAAAGAATGCCCGAAAATTCGTCATAGCCCCTAGCTCAGGCTGCCTGCATCCTGGGCAAACTTGGCCACATTCTAGAATGGACTCTGCCAGTACTTTGAAAGGTTGAAAAACTTAACTATCAGTCAAACCTATTTCTATGTTCCTCTTAAATTTACCATATCCCTCAGCATTGGCTTTGTTCTGGCCCTCTTGCGGTCCAGGATGAAATGGGGTTGGCACCAGAGTGCCATCCGTGTTTGGCTCCTGCCGAGGAGCTGTCTGAACAGGCTTTGTTTACAGCTGCAGAGAGGGGTTAGCATTGGGCTGTTCATGTGGAAACCATGGGGTGGTGGAATGAGGCTGTGAAAACTTTGTGTCAAAATCTTCTCTCAGAAACCTGCAGAGCCTCAATGGGATTGACTGCACTTAATAAAGTCAATAGCTTTAGCGCCAGCTTTTTCCTCCCTCCCAACCCCATTAGTCCATTGAGGACTGAACCAGGCCCTTAACTCATCAGCATTCATATAAAAATTTCAAATGCAGTGTTTGCCATTATTTAAACCTGAGGTCCAAGACATTGTCCAGGAATCCTTGGGACTGCCGCATTTGGGGGGCTTCATCTTTTAAGACTAGGTACAGTGCATCACAATGTTGTCAGCATATTAATTTGCTCACGTAAGAATAGCTGTGTGGCCCCTGAGAGAAGATGACTATCTTCATGGTAAATGTCATACTGGGAGAAGAGTTCTTGCAATATTCTAACTCTAATTACCAAAGTTAATTATAGTTCTAACTTCCCAAGCAGTATAGGAAACTCTATAAAATTCACTTTCCTGTGTGAATCCATTTGAGAAAGAGCTTGGCTCAGGAAACAAATTGCTTTGGGGGCTCTAATACTCTAAGAGCTGTTACAATCAACATACGGTAACTTGGAGGAGGGTGCCATAGGGTAGAGACAGTGCAACAAAAAGCTGGGAAAAAGCAGTATGACTTTCCAAAGCTTTCAGACTTTGCATAAAATACCAGACTGCAGTCCTTCCTGCTGAGTGGTGGTCGTTGTCCACATTATGAGGGCTGGTAATTGGCCTCTTCTTTCTCTGAGAGGTTGTTGTATGCAGTGGGTGCTTTGTAGGTTCCTTTTTATTATCCTGTTGTCACAGGTAAGCTCAAGTCTATGCAAGAACACTCCTCCTCCCTAATTGTACTCAGCACATAATTGGGAGCTATTCATGGGTCTGTGGTGCTTTCATGTCACCATGTAATGGTGACAATAGTTCTTCTCGGTCCCTGCTGCTGCCTTCTCTCCCATGGGATCTAAGAAGTTCCCTTTCAGGAGAGATCCTAAAGGCACTAAGGAAAAGTGAATCTTGACACTTCGTGCTCTTGTGGTTTTTGGAGTCAGTTTGACTGGTTTTGAAGGGCTAGAGCCATACCCAGTTTTGACTCTTTTCAGCCTCTAACAATGTGCAAAGTTTGTTAGTTCTTGCAGGATTTGGGGCAAGGAGAGGTAAGGGTGAGAGACAGAACAGGAGAGTCTGAGAGACAACTTCTAGACTTCCCACATATATTCTGTGACGTGCCATAAGACAATTGCAAGTGTAAGTATCTTGAGCAGATGCCGTGTGCCTATGTCAAGCAGTTTGGTTGCACTGGTCATACAAAACAACATAAAACAAAAAACAAACAACAACAACAACAACAACCAAACCGTACCACCTGCCTTTCTTTTCCACAACCTGTGTGCTGTGATGCCCCTAGAAATCTTCCACTCCCCCTGAGATAAACCCAGACTTTCCTGGAAGAGCCGTTCATGAGCCCCAACACAACGCAGACCGTACCTGCTACACCTGTGGTGCCAGCACAGCTGGCTGCTGCCAGGCTGAACGCTTTACCAGCTGAATTCCTCTGCCCCTGTGAGGGCACCAGACAGTCCCTCTCCCCCTTCCTTCAGAACACAGCAGCTCATCTTCCTGACGCTTGTAGGAAACTTACTTTCTTTTCCAAAGTGCCTTGAAATCAACCGGTGGCTTAAGGAATTACTGTACAAGTGGCGGGCAAGCAGAAAAAAGGTGAATCCTCAGCTCTTCACAAGGCAGAAGCTTGGAGGGAGCAGTGAAGATGTTCTGCGGCAGCCCGGCTGTGCCAGGCTGCCTGGGGCCGGGACCCTGGGGACCCCATGGGGACCCTGTGGGGGCCAGCAGGGCGGGGGCCACGCCAGCCAGGGAGGGAGTGGGGCTGTCGTGGGGCAGCCGGGCAGTCCCCAGCCCCAGGCGGCAGGAGGAGGCCGGTCAGGGCGCTGCAGCTTGTTCGGACCCTCAGGGCCCTGATGAGTTGTGATGTGAAGCGACTTCCTCCAGAAAGTGGTCATGCGTGGCTCATATAAAACAGAACAAAACAGAACAATATAAAATAAAATAAAATAAAATAAAATAAAATAAAGATAAAATAAAGATAAAATAAAATAAAGTCTTGAACAGTATTAAATACATCTACACCTTTACAATAGCAGTTAAAAGGTACAAACAGATCCATCCACAGAATCGGAAACCTAGCAAATTCAGGCAGGATATTCAGTATATTCTTGCCTGTTTGCTTTCAAAAGGAGTTAGTCACTAGAGTAATGTGTGCAGGGCTGTGTTCCCTTTTCCATTGTTAGTAACTTTGAAATGGACACCAGACTTGTTTTTATAAGAAATTTCCCAATTCCATTGAAGCTATTGGACTCTGAGCAATAGAGTCTGTATTATATATCACCACAGAGAAGGTCCCAAATCTGAATTTTCTTTTAAAGAAGAACAGTAAAAAAATGTAGGAAGAAAAGATTTTATTACATTTTTGAAAAAGAAAGGGAAAAGGGAGAAACGGCCCTGTCCACAATAATGCTGAAACTCTCTGACAGGGTGAACATAGTTGTTACAGTCTTAGGATAGTTTCCCAGTGGTTCTCCTGAGGCGTCCAGCTATCCTTCCAGAAAGTTGTGAGGCAAACAGATCTTTGTTTTGCCATTGGATATGTGTAGAGGAGTTGGTCTATTCTGTGCTAGAGATCTGTCCTGATATGACAATGGTCCCATCTGAATTGTACTGTCTACAGACATTACACAATATATGCGTATACTGAAAATTAGAACAATCATAGTGCTTCTGGCCATTGGCAGTCCCATGTTCTAAAAATGTAAATCTTCCTGCAGAGAATGAGGGGCTTCTTTGCTTTTATGGAGGACAGTGTCACTAGGAGAAAAATCATAGTAGATTATATATTTGCGTAAGAGCTCTAGGACCAGGAACTTCAGGGAAGGCAGAGAACTTGAAATTCTTGGTAACATTTGGGTTAATTTGTTAATCTGCCAGTAGAAAGAACAAAGTGCCTACATAGCTGTAAGCCCTGACATCTGCAGTCTCAGTCTTGTAAATATTGCTGCACCACAGACTGATATGGTGTGATCGTGTTCCACTTAGGCATATGTGAGCTAGCTTTTTTTTTAGTTATCTGCTTAGCTTGGCTATTGATACCAATTTGTCGTGCTGACCTGAAACCCTGCCAGGCTCAACTATTTGTCTATGACCGCAGGCAAACTCTTTGTGAGTGCTTGGACTCTATATAGACCTACTTACTGTTAAATTCAGCCCATTTTTGGATCCAGCCAAATAAACTGAAATGGCATCTTCAGACTAGCACAGACACTTTCTCAGTGATTAAGTAGGTCTTATTTGGACTTGAAGGGAGCTTGAAAACAGCAACCTCACACTATTTTAGAGCTCTGTTTCTTCTGCAGCTGGAAAAGCTAAACAGATTGCTTTTGTAATTGGGTTGATAAATAGCCTTCAGAGAAATGAGAAGTATTTGTTCTGTTCAATAACCATAAGCTGAGAATAAGACCAGATGCACTGAATTCCCTGTTCAGTGCTCATGATAACAGTTAGGATTATGAAGTCCTCTGTTGTAAACGTATGATAGGGCTAACATTTATAAGATGCTGACAGATGAAATATATAGTAGATAAACCTGCTAAGCCACTGGAAGATGAAATTGCTAAGCCACTGGCATGTGAATTAGCTAAGCCACTATCCATCATATTTGCAAAGTCGTGGTGGTTGGGTGAATTTCTGACTGACTAGACAAGGGGAAACATAACACCCATTTTTAAAAAGGGTAAAAAGAGAGAACATAGGGGACCTACAGACCAGTCAGCCTCACCTCTGTGCCTGGTAAGATCAAGGAGCAGATCCTCCCGGAAACCATGTGAAGGCATATGGAAGACAGGGAGGTGAATGGGGACAGCCAACAGGGCTTCATGAAGGCCTAATCTTGCCCAATTTGATGGCTTTCTATGACAGAGTAATGGCATAGGTGGAGAAGGGAAGAGCAACCGATGTCAGCTACCTCGACTTGTGTAAAGTCTTTGATATGGTCCCACACAACATCCTTGCCTCTAAATTGGAAAGACATGGATTTGATGGATGGATGGACTGTTGGGTGGATAAAGAATTGGCTGGCTGGCTGTATCCAAAGAGTTGTGGTCAAAGGCTGAATGTTCAGGTGGACACCAGTGATGAGTGGTGTCCTTCAGGGTCCATATTGGGACTGATACTATTTAATATTTTCATTGGTGACATGAACAGTGGGATTGAGTACACCCTCAGCAAGTTTGAAGGTTACACCAAGCTAAAAGGTGCAGTTGACACTTCAAAAGGAAGGGATGCCATCCAGAAAGATCTGGACAGACTTGAGAAGTGGGCCCATGGAAACCTTATGCAGTTCAACAAGGCCAAGTGCAAGATCCTGCACCTGGGTACAGACAGTCCCAAACACACCCAATACAGACGGGTGATGAATGGCTTGAAAGCAGCCCTGCAGAGAGGGACTTTGGGGTACTGGTGGATGACGAGCTTGATATGAGCCAGCAATGTGCACTTGCAGCTCAGAAAGCCAATCGTATCCTGAGCTGTGTCAAAAGAAGCCAGCAGGTCAAAGAGGTGTTTCTCATTCACTACTCTGCCCTTGGGAGACCCGCCTGGAGTACTGCATCCAGCTCCTGGGCACCTGGCACAAGAGAAATATGGACCTATTAAAGTGGTTCCAGAGGAGTGCCACAAAAATGATCAGAGGGCTGGAGCACCTCTCCTATGAAGAGAGGCTGAGAGAGAAGGGGTTGTTTAGCCTACAGAAGAGAAGCCTCCAGGAAGACCTTATTGCAACCTTCCGTTACATAAAGGCAGCCTACAAAAAAGACAGGGAGAGACTCTTTACCAAGGTGTGTAGTAATAGGACAAGGGTAATGGTTTTAAACTAAGGGAAGGTAGATTTAGATATAAGGAAGAAATTCTTTACTATGAGAGTGATTAGATACTGGAACAGGTTGCCCAGAGGAGTTGTGGATGCCCCATCCCTGGAAGTGTTCAAGGCCAGGTTGGATGAGACCTTGAAAGACCTGATCTAGTGGAAGGTCTCCCTGCCAATTGCAGGGGGGTTGGAACTACCTGATCTTTAAGGTCCCTTCCAACTCCAACCATTCTATGATTCTATTATGCTGTGATTCCATGACAGTTCTGTGAGATCAAATACTTCTCACTAGCTTTGTTTCTGCTGCACAAATTTCTGACTAAAATATTCAGATGGGAAAACTTTTGCTTCCCCTCCTGCAGAAACTCAACGGTGTGACAGGTAACACCTGAAGATGTCAGGTATTGACTAGCCGTTAACATAACTTGGACATAAGCCTGGGAAAGGGCTTTGAAACCAGTGATGTTTTCTCTTGCACTTCACATTCCCACCTGTAGAGAACAAACATAACCTTGATCTTCCAACTAGAATTGTCCATTTCTTGAAGAAGCTAGAAGTACAAACATTCAAACATTCCAATGGAGAGGAGCTCTCTCTGGTCCTAAGCCCCTTACAGATCACTCCTGAATCTGTGGGAAGGGCTTAAGGGAAAAGGGTCATATCATTATTCCTTCTCTTTATGTTTTGGCTGTAAGTGTGCATTGTAGGATTCAATACAGAACTGCTAAAAGAAGTATGTAAAATAAGAAAAGAGCCTATCCTGATGTGATAGGATCGTCATACAAATATGTCTTCCAATTTGAGTGACTACTGTGTTCTGTGTTACTCTTCCCCCCTTTTTTTTAAAAAAAAGGAAACCAAACCAAACCAAGCCAAAAATGCCTTCCTTTCCTCCTTTCTATTTTCCTTTCTTTTCTTTCTTTTCTTCTCCTTCTGTTGCCTTGACAATAACTGGAAATGAAATTGTTTTCACAGAATCACAGCATGGTTGAGGCTGTCAGGCGCCCTGCTCAAACTGCTAGAGTGGATTGTCTAGGACCATGTCCAGTCAATTTTTTAATGTCTCCAGGGATGGAGACTCCACAACCTTTCTGGACAACCTGTTCCAACATTTAACCACCTTGTAAATAAAGAAAAGATTTTTCTTGTGTTTAAATGGAATTTCTTGTATTTCAGTTTGTTCTCATTGTTCCTGGCCCTGTCATTGGATACCACAAAGAAGCATTGGGCTTCATCTTCTTTACTCCCCCCTATCAAGTATTTGTATACATGTATAAGATCCCCCAGGAGCTTTCTCTTCTCCAGGCTGAATAGTTCCAGATCTCTCAGCCTCTCCTCATATGTCAGATCCTCCTGCCTCTCCATCATCTTTGTGGATCTAAATTAAAATTTCAACTTAGATGTGCTAGAACTGAAGCATGTCATATTACTGGCCACTAATAGAAATAGTGACTATTTTGTCTTAACCACCAGCTTCAATTATGTCTTCTTCTTCCTGAATAACAAATCTTTAAACATCCTCAGTTGGGTCATATGCCGTAATGAATGTACTAGTAAATGGCTCACAAATGGGATGTCAGACAAGCACCATTGGCCTAGATAAATAAAGGTACTGTGCAGAGACCTGCTGGACCCAGATAATTACTGTAATTTTCTCCTTAAATGATATAAAAAGTACCACAGTCCCAAAGCTGTTATTCTTATTAATGCCTTCAAGGCCATAATTATTTTTTTTCTTCCTCTTTATGTTTATTATAAAATCCAAATTTTTAGAGACTATCTGAATTTTAAGAATTATTAGATCTGATTTGAAAAATAGTATTGCGGCTATTAGACATGGAAGGAATTCATTAAGAAAAAACAAGAGCAACAACAAACTTGTGTCAGATATTTTCTTTTTTAACCCAACACATTTTCTTTTTTACAGAAAAAAAATTCAGCTGTTTTGGAAAGAAATAGAGCTTGTCTTCCTGTGTGAAAATCCCTGGAGGCTGATTCCTTCCTTTTGTAAGGCCAGGCCTTAGCAACATAACTAGATGCATTTCTAACTTTAAGGAACAGAAATTTGTAATATATTGGTAGCCACATTCCCTTAGGTGCTTTAAGTTGACATGTAAGCCCTATGTTTTGAGCAGGGACTTAAATTTGCAGTCAGTTGCAGGACGGTCTAAACTGAATTGATTTTTGGGAAGGAAGAATGTGCTTTCTGGTACAGCTAAAATCTAAGTGCAATGGTATGTAAGCATGTGGGGGTGATGAGGGGAGTTCAAGGAGATGAGGGTTTAGAAGACATGGCCCAAAGGAAAAACTGACAAAGTATGAATAAATGACATGCATTCAGAAATGTTCTACTTCCATCTGAACAGCTTCAAAACAGGAAATAAACAGTTAAGAATATTGTAAACGATAATATATTAGGACATGCTTCACACCTTGTATTGTGCAGTTACCAGAGGTATTTCCTTTTTATGTTTCTTTAATATAACTAGTCCAGATTTGTATGTTCAATAAGCTCTCAGTTACAGGAATGAATGACTGCAAAAGCTAACGTCCATATGCTTCCCAGCAAGAAAGCTTTAAACAGTCAGAAAAGAGTGTAAAAAAAATCATGTTTTGGCTTCTGTGTAAGATTGTCAATCAATCTGACCACGTGACTGAAGATGTCAAAAAAAAAAAAAAAAAAAAAGGACTATCTCAGTGTATATTTGATCTGTCTTGCAGAATGAGTCAATGGCCAACTGGATGCAATGAGTCTTACTCTAAGTCTTGTTTTATCACATTGCATATGCGAGACTCGACTTTCACCTGAGTAGCTCCTGTGTGAACTTCTGTTTTAGGCATTTGCTTGTTGTCCCTTTGGAACTTGGCAACAATGGCACAAATCATTATTAAGTAGTCTAGCATAATTTAGAAATGTTTGATCAGTAACTCATTCTCTTTTGTTTCTCTTGTTATAGTACCTTAACAAAGAACCTCATTACCTCAATTCACCATATTGCTTAAAGAAAGTTCTTAGAGACTGCGTATTCTTTTCTTCAAATTCTTAAACAATAATCTATTGAACATCTCCAAAACTTCCACTCTAAACTCAGACAGTTCTTCTGTTGCCAAGTACAGCTGTGCTTGGAGTTTGTCTCTGAAGCAGCAATCATTTGGAAGCTGTTTATCTGCTACCTGAACCTATTTTCCATGCAATTGACAACTGAGGCAGAAAATGATATCTTTGGGGCTGACAGCTGAAACATATTCAACTACTAGTGCCTTCTCTTTACCACCTATAGCTGATTCAGACTCATTTATGTTTCTAGCTTTATGCACAGTTAAGACAGTGTTGGGCAGCTTCCAGTTTATGCTTCATTTTTCTTGTGTTTCTCTTAATTTCACAAATAGAAGTAGAACTTGCAGATTCTGCCTTCCATCAGCACTTTTGCTAACTCAGGATGATTAAAAAATAATAATAATCAGTCTGATATTAAAGTCAAACGCTTTAATTTGCCTTCTGACTATGGAAGCTGTAAAAGGATCATGGTCATGAGCTCTTCTCTATAGCCATAAATGCTGGAAATGTGTTTTATCTGCCAGCAGAACTTCAGCCCTGGATATGGGGAGAGCAGACATCAGGCTGCTTAAAGAACTAGTTAGTCAGGTCCCCATGGAACCTGCTTTTGAAGGTATTGGGGTCCATCAGCACTGGTCACTTTTTAAGTACTACCTCTTAAGAGCACAGGAGCAGGCAATTCCAAAGTGTCTGAAGTCAAGAACGTGGGAAAGAAGGATGGCTTGGCTAAGCAGGGATCTTCTTGTAGAGCTTAGATGGAAAAGGAAAGCGTATGGAATTTGGAAGCAAGGTCAGGTGACACAGGAGGACTACAGGGATGCTGTTCATAATCATAGGGTGAAAATCTGTGGAGCCAAAGCTCAATAAGAGTCGAAACTGGCCAGTACTGTGGTACAACAAAAAGGGTTTTTTAAGTTTGCTAACAGCAAAAGGAGGACCAGAGACATTGGTCTGTTACTTGATGAGGATGATCACCTCACAAACAGAGACATAGATAATGCAGAGATGTTTAATGCCTTCTTTGCCTCTGTTTTCAACACCAGTGAAGGGTCCTGGGACCCCTGGAGTCCTGAGTTAGAGGACTGTGACTGCAGGGATGATAAACTCCCAGCCAACACTGAACTTGTGTGGGATTTGCTGCTCCAGCTGGATGCACGTAAGTCTAGTGGGCCTCATGGGATTCATCCCAGGATACCAAAAGAGTTGTCTGTTGTTATCCCGAGACCTCTCTCAATTATTTTTCAATGGTCTTGGGAATCTGGAGAGGTCCCTGTTGATTGGAAGCTGGCAAATGTTGTGCCAGTTCTCCAGAAAGCTAAGAAAAAAGACCCTGGTAGTAACAGGCCTGTCAGTTTCACTTCAGTGCCTGGTGAAATTATGGAGACGATTATTCTGGGAGTTATTGAAAAACACTTGGAAGACAATGAAGTCATTGGTCATAGCCAAAACAGGTTCACAAGGGGAAAGTTCTGTTTAACTAACTTAATTTTCTTTTATGGCAAACTTAGAGATCTCGTTGACCAAGGGAAGTGAGTAGATGTGATTTTTTGGATTTTAGCAAAGCTTCTGATACTGTTTCTCACAGTATCCTTCTGGACAACATGTGTAGCATACAGTTAGATGAGTATATAATACAATGGATGAACAATTGGCTGACAGATCAGGCTCAAAGGGTTATACTAAATGGGGTTAGATTACGCTGGTGGCCAGTCACTAGCGGAGTTTCCCAGGGCTCCATTTTAGGGCCAGTTCTCTTCAGTGTTTTTATAAATGATCTGGATGTAGTACTTGAATGCATACTAAGTAAGTTTGCAGATGACACTGAATTAGGAGGAGCTGTTGACTTCCTCTAGGGTAGACAGGCCTTGCAGTGAGATCTTGAAAAATTAGAGGGGTGGGCCATCACCAAATGCATGAAATTTAACAAGAGGAGGTGCTGGATTCTGCACCTGTGACAGGGTAATCCTGGATATATGTACAGATCAGGGGATGAGAGGCTGGAAAGCAGCCCTATGGAAAGGGATCTGGGGGTTTTGGTTGATGGCAGGATGAATGCGAGTCATGAGTGCACCCTGGCATCCAAAAGGGCCAACCGTATCCTGGGGTGCAACAAACATGGCATGGCTAGCTGGTTGAGGGAAGTGATTGTCCTGCTCTACTCTGTGATGGTGTGGCCTCACCTCAAGTACTGTGTGCAGATTTGGGTGCCACAATGTAACAAGGACATAAAACTATTAGAGAGTGTCCACAGAAGGGCTATGAAGATGGTGAAAAGTCTGGAGGGGAAGACAAGCTGAGGTCACTTGGTTTGTTAAGCTTAGAGAAGAGAAGGCTAAGGGGAGACCTCACGGTGGTCTACAGCTTCCTCATGAGGGGGAGTGAAGGGGAAGGCACTGATAGGACCTGAGGGAATGGCTTGAAGCTGCGACAGGGGAGGTTCAGACTGGACGTTAGGAAAAGGTTCTTCTCTGAGAGGGTGGTTGGCCACTGAAGCAGGCTCCCCAGGGAAGTGGTCAGGGCACCAAACCTGCTGGAGTTCAAGAAGCGTTTGGACAATGCTCTGAGACATATGATTTAATCTTTAGGTAGTCCTGTGTGAAGCCAGGAGTTGGACTAGTTGATCCTCGTGGGTCTCTTCCAGGAGTTGGACTAGTTGATCCTCGTGGGTCTCTTCCAGCTTGGGATATTCTTTTCTGTTCTTTCTGTTCTGTTCTGTTCTTTGTTCAATGATGGGCTAGATCACAATTTTGTGTCTTTGGAGCCTGATTTTTTGGGGGTGAAAGAAAGCAAAAAGAAAAAAAAAATCAGAGAACTAATTCTTGTGCAGATTTTCAAGTGCTTTTAAGGTGGTGATGTTTCTATAGTATTCTGGTAGTTGACTTTCTGTGTAAACAATGCACCATCCAACATAAAAAAGCATCTCTCTTCACTTCCCTGAGATCACTGCACAGCACTTGAAAAATAATTATGGTCTTGTATGTGTAGACATATATACTGCATTTTGTTCATTTTCTTCCAAGCGGCTAGAGAAACTTGGGGTATCCAATATTTATTGTTGCCATGTAACATAGAAAAAGAATCCCCCTTTTTGCAACCAGATTTTTCCAGACACAAACTACCAAAAGAGGCACAAGACTGAATCGCTGTCTTTCCAGGCTCCCCTTGCCTGCATCAACAAAATATCTGTTTCCTGCCCTCATGCCTCTATGCCCATGTTTAGCTGTGCACATTAATTTGATGACCTTTGGTGGCTAGGCACTGTCAAACTGCTTCAACTTGAAATGGAGATAAGAGTCATGTTTGTTGTCCACACTGAGATATCTATCAGTGGCGTCCATCAGATCTGTCATACTAGAAACCATCAGCTTTATTTACTGGGACTAAATCTGGGAAGGTCAGGTGACATCACTGAAAAGTTGTAACAGTCAAAACATCATTGCATGCCAAAGTGTATTAGCTGTAATGAAATACATGTATTAATAAAATCTTTATTTTATTTTATTCTAGTCTCAATGGATTTTTGTTGCAAAGTAGAACACACCAAAACAATTCCTACAGAACTCCTCTCTCATCGCACCCCAAGCTCTCCTACTTCACCTACCTATATGATAAGAGCTGTACTGAATGCTTCAAAGGATGTGGAAAGAGAAAGCTAAGATAACGGTCTATATTTGGTTGGCTGTTGTGGTAAACAAGGAGTTAACAAGAAAATGGCATGCTGCTGAAAGAAAGGAGAATGGTGGAGCAGAGAAAGAAATTGGCAGAAGCAGTCTACTTGTAATGTGGACATTTACAAGAAATGCCATTACAGAATCCTGATGCCGTTTGCTGTGGTGAGGGAAAATACACCTAAAATATTACAGAGGAGAGGGGACAACGCAAAAGTGAAGGCTTGCTGACAGCAATAGGATCAGGACTCGTATAAGAAAGGGTATGAAGATATTGTAGATGTTTGGCAGTGAAGGGGGGAGGACATTGAAAAGAATATACTAGCTTTATGAGCATGTAGAAGCAGAGAGTAATTTTACTGTAAAGACATGAATTACTGACAAGATTTTATTTCTTCATAAGATGCAGGTCCTGACTCTTAACAATGTTTTATTTATTTATTTAGGTAGGTAGCTTTTCTAGTTTGCTACGAGTAGGTGGAATACAGTAAAATGAAACAGGTGTACATTTGGGGAATGTACCATTTGGCTACTAACACTACTATTAATTGGGCAAAATAAATTACTCATGTAAAAGCAGAGATGGCCATTAGCCACACAATTTGGAAGACAAAAATGTGAAAGCTAAAGCTCACCTTGATTTTGGAATAATTTGATATAGGGAGACAGAAAAGGAACTGAAATGCAAGGCAAGTTACATTGAGGGTTATCATTCATGAGATCATCAACTCTGCACTCACATTTCTTGATAGATAGGAAAATGTAGATGAGGAAAAGCGTAAACACCTAATATATCAGGCTCATACAACTAAAACGTTAACATTTTTTGGAGTGTGAACACCCTTAAAATTGAATACGATATGGAATCAAAATAGAGTGTGCATATTCCAAATAGTAATGATTTCTTACTTGATTACTCAGAGGTTGAAAGCTGATGTCAGTAGCGTTGGGACTTCCCAGTTTTCATACTGCTATATCTTGCCATAATACCTGATCTCTGTGATACTGAGCCACTACAATTGCACGGAGAGCTAAAAACATGGTCTAAAATTATAACAGGTTTGACTTACAGGCCATTGAATCAAAACAAGCAACTTGGAAACTACAGTGTGAATAGAAACATTGTCATTGGCAGAAATAGCATGCTTTTCAACATTGCAGTGCAACAAATAGCAAATGGCTCCTGGTCGAGACAAGAGGGAGATTTAGCTGGCTGTTTTCTTATAGTCTATGGTTCCCATATTCTTTCCCCTTATTCTTAATTTTAAAGGAATGAAATGCTTGTTCTCATTACAGCCTTACAATTCTCATGTTAGCCTTAAAACCAGTTTTCTGAAAATGCAAAAAGAAGTTCTCAAAAGGTTTTACTTGCTGCTTTGTATTCAGGGCAAGAGGCTTTGCTTTCGGCTGCTTTGAGAAGGCTGTTTAACAATACTAATTGCCATCAGATGGGGATCTTGTACTTGCAACAGAAAAGTCACTTTCTTTTTGAAAACTCAGCACAAAATGTATCTGTTCTTAAGTTCTTATGAAAGTACAATCACAGATTTGTACACAGACCACAGGAAGAAAAGCAAATGGCAGAAATTATTTTTACTACAAACCACTAGAGTACAAAAGCATCTATCAGGCTAGAAATCAATTGCAAGCAATTAGCCAAATCTTTGTTGTTATTAATACAGCAACACATTTTTCACAACATATGGAAGGAAATTAGAAAGATATTTCAGCATTGTGAAGATCACATTTTAGGGAGTTTTTGTTAATGAGTAGGGTCCTTAGCTGGCAACTTTTGCTAATTGAAAAACTTAATTTCAACTGTAGAGATAAAAATTAATTTGCATATTACCCTTGAGGCATGTTTGCAAAATATGAAGCATTGCAGTGCTTCTAAATCAGAGTCTCTTTTTTTATTTCTCCTTTCAGGAACAAGAGTGGAAGTAATATAGTTGGCAGAGATTCCAAGTTGTGCTATGCCATTGCTCTCTACAATCACATACATTATTGTTAAGTGTCAGGTAGTAGGAATGCAAAAACAATGATGACCCAATGATGGTGCATACAAATTCTTGAAATAAGTATGTAAGGATTTGGCTAGCAAAACTCCTTAGGACTCCAACCCTCAGACTGGAAACATCGCTTCCACTTCTTCCCTCTTATTATATTCTTCCATGGGCATCTGTTATTGGTTGCTCTTTGACGCTGGACTAGCTGTATCTCTGCAACATTATTCTGATTTTTTCAGACATCTACAAAGACAATTATAAATTCTTTCTTGTTGCAGTATCTTAAGCAAAGAATGAAGATACTTTTGTGTCTTGAAATATGCCTATTGAAAAAATCATTTTTTTGAGAAAATGGATACAAAAGTGACTTTTTAGATAAAGATTTTAAATAAAAATATAATTTCATTTACAGAAAGAAAAGTGAACTTTCTTTCCTGGTTTCTTATGAGCTAGCCCTCCTCTCCGCTGGGAGCTGCTCCTAAGACGAGGCTTTACCGCTGGTCCCTGCCTGTGCTTCTTCGCAGCTGTGTAAGCAGATGTGGTCACCAGTCCTCACCTGGACCCAGACCCACTGGTGGGGCTGCCTGGCTTGACCTCCAGCTGCCTCGTCACTGGACTGTGCCTGACCCTGATCGCTCTCTCTGGCCTGATCCTGACCTGAGATTGCTGCTCTGCATCCTGGCTCTTTGCTGGTGAGCTCACTGCTCACACCAGCCATAAAGAGGCTCGTGGTTCACCTTCCTGTGTGGAGCAGCTGGCCCCTTCCCTGGCACCCTTCTGTGTTACTTTTTAAAATGGGTTTAAAAAGGAGCAGAGGGAGAAATTGCAAAACTGAAGAACATACATAATGTCCTGGCAATAAGAAATAGGGCTCCTTTGCTTTTGATTGAATCTTGCCATTTGGAAAGCTTTAGGCTAAATCTTATGTACAAAGAAAGAATTAGGCTGAAGAGGCTAAGAAATTGAATAACCTGTATTTAGGAGTGTACTGAAGCACTTCAGCTACATCTGCATTTGTATTAAATTTGCTCTGTGGAAATCAAAGTATTTGATTGTTAGAAAAGACATTTGAACAGCACTTCCAAGCATGCTGAGAGTTTATCTGGTACGGTTAATACGTATGTCATGTTCAACCACTGATCCTAGAATTAATGGTAAATTTAAGCAAACATGGAAAGTTGGCCATGGAGTTCAATATTGTATTTTTCTATTGCCGAGGCCCATGTGGCACTTGTGTTACCCTGAGTGTAAGTTCATTTGATGATGGAGGGAGATGGCATTCTGTCTGGGGACACTCTGTGCCTCTGAAAAACACCCAACCCACCAACATACAACTGTATGTGAACAATATGGATGGAAGCAATGCAGAAAAGACTGTCCTGGAAGATACAAGGTGCTTGGAAGTTTGGGTGCCTCACTTAACTCAGACAACAAAGCATCAGAGAATAAGAGGTTGGGATTTCTTAATACTAATAGAGATTTGGTCACCAAATAAATTGGAATCAAAGTGGGTAGCACTCTACCACAAAGATTTCAGTATAAATGATATCAGGGTTTGCTGCTAAGCTCTCTTTGAGTCTCTTACATCAAGCCTTTTTAAAAATTCATATCTGCTGGAGATATCTGTTATATCTGTTGCTTCTTTATTCTTGAGAAAATTCCCAAATTTGTTTATAGCTTTGTAAGCAGCGTATTTTCAACATACATATTTAAGAATGGAGAGTTCTTTATAGTATCTTTCCTCTATTTGTGTAGCTGAGGCCTGTGTGACGGTGTACTTCCCCACTGCTTAAGCAGAGCATCCATCCGAAGCAGATAACCATCAATGGCAGTCATGATGGATGTGTCTGGTTGCAATGGCTGTATTCTGGATTTGGGGAAGACACAAGACAAATAGCCAAGGGCTAATTTAAGCAATGCAGCTCCTGACACCGCTAACCACGGTGCTGGCCAAACTTGGAAGAACGTCCAACCCAAGCCAAATTTGGAAGAAACTAACATCTGTATGCAAATGTGACCATAAGTCAATCATCTTACCCTGTAAATAGCGAGCAGCACAAGAGCACTTTGAGCTTTCCTGACTCGACAGCAGGGTGCACACCAGGACCTCCCCTTGGGCAGGGATGCTTCCCAGGGTTACTTCTGCAGATTGAGAGGACTCTTATTGCTACAGACAGTGAGTAAGTGGATTGGAAAAGTAACAGCATGCTAATGCACTGTAATGGTGCTTTGTGATCACACTTTATATATTAGCTAAGTAGCATAAAGGATTCACATAATGCATATAATCCTTTAGATATAAACTCTTGACTAAGTCTGGGACTAGGAGTGAAGCCACACCTAGGCCCCTTACCTCTTCGCTTCAAGGAATTTAGAAAGCAAGGGGGTCCACTCCGAACCTCGTGACAAAACAGGAGGGTTTCCTTGATGTAATGTCGCCTAACGCAGTTCCTTATGCAGTCTCTGTGTAGTATATAATGTCTTTCATTTAGTGTCTTTGAGTAGCGTATAGTATCTTTTATATAGTATGTAATTAAATGTATCTTCCAATCATAATCAAGTGTACCTTGCCATCATCGAATCTTTGCTAGATCACATAAGCTTTGTTAAATCATTACTTTGTATCAATAAATCGTATTGCTGCTTCTCTCTTCTGAGTGAAGTGCATATCATTTCCCCCCTGCAACAGCCTGCCCCTGAATAATTTTCAAGGTGTTTTGGTTTTGGCTGGGATAGAGTTAATTTTCTTGATAGAGGCTTGTATGATGCCGTGTTTGGGATTTTTGATGAAAATAGTGGTGATACCACACCGATGTTTAGTTGTTGCAGAGCAGTGCTTGCATAGAACCAAGGACTTCTCTTATTCTCATGCTGCCCTGCCAGTGAGGAGGCTGGGGGTGCACCAGGAGCCGGGAAGGGACACAGCCAGGACAGCTGACCCAGGCTGGCCAAAGGGATATTCCATACCATACAGAGTCATTTTCGGCAATAAAAGCTGGGGTAAAAAAGGAGGAAGGGGAGGATGTTTGGAGTGATGTTGTTTGTCTTCCCAAGAAACTTATGCACGATGAGCCCTGCTTTCCTGGAAGTGGCTGAACACCTGCCTGCCTATAGGAAGTAGTGAATGAATTCCTTGTTTTGCTTTGCTTGCATGTACAGCTTCTGCTTTACCCAGTAAACTGTCTTCATCTCAACCGATGAGTTCTTGCACTTTAACCTTTCTGATTCTCTCCCGCATCCCACCTGGGGAGAGTGAACTGTGTGGCACTTAGCTACCTGCCAGGGTTAAACCACAACAGAAGGAAGGTAGAATAGAATAGAGTAACATATTTCAGTTGGAAGGGACCTGCAAAGATTATCATGTCCAACTGCCTGACCACTTCAGGACTAATGAAAAGCTAAAGCATGTTACTGAAGGCATCATCCAAATGCCTCTTAAACACTGATGGGCTCAGGGCACCAACCACCTCTCTAGATAGCCTACTCTTATGTCTGACACATGGTAAAGAAATTTTTCCTAATGTCCAGTCTGAACCTCACCTGGTGCAGCTTTGTGCTGCTCCCATGAGCCCTAAAATCAATTACCAGGGAGCAGAGACTGGCACCTACCTCTCTACTTCCTCTCCTCAGGAAATTGTAGAGAGCAATGAGGTTGCCTCAGCCTCCTTTTCTCCAGACTAGACAACCCAAGTGTCCTCAGCCTCTCCTCATAGACCATTCCTTCCAGCCCTTTTACCAGCTTTGTTGCCCTCCTCTGGATGCTTTCAAGTATTTTAGCATCCTTTTCATAGTGAAGACCAGAACTGCACACAATAGTCAAGGTGAGGCTGCACAAACACTAAATATAGCGGGAGAATCACCTCTTTTGACCAGCTGGCTATGCTGTGTTTAATGCACCCCAAAATGCACTTTGCCCTCTTGGCTGCCAGGGCACACTGAGTAACAAGAGTAATATCTCTCTCTATGTACAACAGTGATTTTAAAGAAGTCTAGCCTTATGCTATTCTTCAGCATTTTTATGCGTCAATATAATGAGATATGGAAGATATTCTTCAGACCTATTACAAGATGCTTCTTCAGGAAAGCACCTGTTGCATTTTTAATTGAATAGAAGCAGCTACATGTATTTTCTAAAAAGTTCTTTATTCTTTCCTTTCACTGTTTCCTAAAATCTGCTTTCTAGTATAATATACAAAATGTTTATTAATGCTTTCTAGAGACTCTGGATCTAAAAAAGAGACTTTTATTTTTGTGTTGCCTGTTTTACTACAGTCGCTGTGCATACAACCTCAAATCATAAATATCGTATGAAACCTGACGGCTTTATTGATGCACTTTGCTTTGCTCCTTCTCTTTTGATTGGACAGTATCACATGGGAAAGTGACTGGCAAATGGTCTTGGTAGCATTTCAAGGCCTTTATGGACACGGAATATGAACGACGATCTGGATAGCCACAAGCTTATAATGTCTTCAAAGTTCATGAGTATCCCACTGGGATGATGACATCATTTCTACCTGCCTCACTCATTCTACTCATAACTTCTTCTTGTAGTCTGAGCTGACCTTTTCAAGTGTCTGTTTTGCCTGAGGGACAGAAAGAAAGATTAGTATGTTTTATTCTCCCTGGCTCTGGTCAGTTTGTGGCCTTGTATTGTTGGGATTGTGCGAAACATAGAAAAGTTGTATCTTTTGACTCCTTTTTGAAGCTGATGAAAAAACAGTGTTCTTTTTGGTCTAAATGAACAATAAATATAATACCTATTTTTAGGACACCTAACATCTGCTAAGAAAAATGTTT
>VXAA01001229.1:866499-884169 GCA_013399115.1 Anseranas semipalmata | reverse complement strand
TGGCTGCTGAGAGTCGTTCCTGCATAATTTTCCTGTACAATCCCTTGCTTCTTCAGGAGCTTTTCCTGTGACCAAATCTACCCTGAAGAGGGGTTTGGTTTTGTTTGTTTTTTTTTGGTAAGTGAAAAGAAAAAAAACAAGAAAAAAGGACAGAACTATTTAGATTACGCAGGAGCAATGACAATAGGCACTCTGGAATGGAGTTCCTTCACCCCAGCAACATTCCAGAATGGTGTGGAGCTTTGTATGGGGAATTATATATTTGGTGGTTGGGTTCGCATACCATTCTCCAAGTATGACTCATATCAAGTTTGAAGTAGATTGGGCATCTTTTTGGGCACATGAGGTTGCAGAGCTGTGGGTTCAAAGAGAAGACCTGGGAACAACCTGTAATCTGAGCAAATCAACAAGCTCATTCCCACCTCATCAGCAACCAAACCTGTCTCTTTCACAATGCAGACCTCCCTCTTTTTACCATTGAAAAACATCATTCATATAGCTGCAGACAGGTCTGGAGGGGGACAGCCCACAACAGGTTGATGGAGTTAGGGTCACAGAAGTTTATTTATGTGACCCCAATCCCACACAAATTATTCTTGATTTTCAGCAAAAACAGTAGTGGTTCTAATAACTTCTGTACTGGCAAGCCACTGTTCTGGCAAAGCTCACCCAACACCCCGCTTCTCACCCATGGATTGCACAAAGAGAGGCAATCTGCTTTGTGGTCATACCCTCCCTCTGAAACCCACAGCCCCATTCCAGCCCTGCTGGACATAGCACAGAGTTTCCCCAATGGACAGCAACTGCTGAGAACTGCTGAGAACCTCCCCCCCCCCTTACCACAGCACCTTGAGATCCAAATCATGCCTGCGTTGTGTCAGCTGCCACTGTCACCCCTGAGCTGGGGTCTGTGGTCATGAGCTTGGATGGCACATCGCTGACAGGGCACAATCTTTCCTCCTACTTTTCCTGGGGTTTGCCCTAATGGGACTTTTCCCTACACATGCACGCATGGTCTTCAGCGACATAGCTTCACTCTTGAAGTTTGTGACTTGCTATCATAAAGGTAAAGCCTCACAAAAACACAGGTTGAGAATAACTGCACTATCAGTTAAAAACCACACACAACTAAAAAAAGAAAAAAAATTCCTCACACACACCCTGATTGTAGGGATCTTACAGATCAATGGACCTAGTGCAAAACATCCAGATCAACCAACGCAAAGCTAAAAGCAATTGAGGACAGGCTACCATGCTGGTACAATGCAAATTAGGAGAGAACCTTGGATTGAAATGTTTTTGTTTTTTTTTATTTTATTTTTTTTATTTCAACTAATGCTTTGCCACCATATTACATCACTTTGAATAGCTCGGAATAGCAGTATGATGTCAAAATATAGCAAACAGCTTGCCAAAGCAAGATAATATTAACTCCTATGGATACATCATCTTCCTTCTTTGGCGACAACACTTCCTTTTATCTGTAAAAATAGTTTTATATTCCAGCGCATTTGCTGTTCAGTTTATTGAACCCTGCTGTTCATAACATTTGCCTCTTCCCCGCACAAAACCTCCCCACAATGTAGTATGGTTTTATATCCAACAGCATTTTAAATAAAAAAGTTATATTTTTCATGCAAATTTTTGTAAAAATTATGTTCTAGATACACACAACCCAACCAAGATGCATACAAAAATGCATTCACTTCCATTCTCAGGTGCAACTGTGCCATCAGCAACATGGTAGGTGTTACTGTGAGTGGTCCAAGGATGGTGGTATTCTCATATGTAGCCTAACTCAAAAAATATATATTTTTTTATGTTTGTATTTTTAAGTAGCAAGAGAAAAAAACTGCCATGCTTTATTTGTAAAGTAATCAAAATAGTTAGATGTATAAAAAAAAAAGCACCATTTACAGAGAATACCAGAAGATCCATTTTCCAAAACACATTTCTCATTTAGCATTGCGAGCTGGTCTGCAGGTCCCAACTTGTACGGTAGCTTTGTTTGCAAAGTTAAGTAAGTGGTCAAACCCAGAATGTGCTTGGACCATATGCCAGCAATTAAACTGGATTGCAGATAGAAACAAGATTCCTTCCCATTACAACTCATACCAACCACCTCAGAGCCCTCGTAGGGAAATAAACAAACAGAACGTGCACCAAGTATCAGAGAAATAATGCGGTGAAAACAGCTCCAGAGCAGCGTTGCAAGGTGTTGGTCTGTTATGAATGCATTTCTGTGAGCTCTTGATTAGTTAAACTTTCCTTTGGGAAAAGAGCACATCTGTTAGTTAAAACTCCTCTCCCTGAGAATTTTGATACGAGTTTGTCTCGCAAAGCAAAACAACGTCCTTTGAACTTCAACAGTTCTTAGGCCAACAGCATTTCAACGTGGACACAGCTGGTCTGCTACTCATGCACCCAGGGTGGCAGGTTGGGTTTTGTTGTTTGCTTTAATTTTTACATAGATCAACCCATTTATACTCGCTTCATCCCTCTGCCCATCAAGCAGGCAAACACCGTCATGACCATCTTCGGTTTCACCTCCACAAGATCTTCTGGAAGAGCATAGACTCGGGCACCAATTCTTCTTGCCATGGACACAGCATACCTATTTGTCATGGAAAGAGGTATGTGTTGTCAGTTATCAGTACCAGTCCAAATGCTAAGTCAGCAGCTCCTGCCGTATCCGACAGTTTCACCTACAAACCTCTTTACTAAGATTCAGTTTAGTCTTCAAGATGTGCAGCAGTTCAATTACACCAACAGTTAAAAGTTGTAAATTTGTGCATTAAAGACACTTTCCTCTACTGTGGAAAAGTGGACTCGACATTCAAAGGTCATTTATATTTGATAGGGCTAATAGCTAGCATGCATAATGGAGGACTCATCAGCTAACATTTACATTCCCCCTTCTGCTTGCTTTTTAGGAATAAATCAAGTGAGACTATTATCTGCAAGAAAACTTCCTGTCATTCTGCCGCTGCAGAATAGTTGCAGAACACACATTTCAAAGCCATGATTTAATAGGCATACTTTAAACTTGACATCCTACGATGATTCAACAAGATGAGAGACAGACGGGCTGAATTTCAAACCACTGAGCCACTGGCTGAGCATTTCATAAGCCTGAACAAACAGGAGGGAAACAGATCATTGCTAAGAAGTGCTTGGGCTGTTCTGCGTTCCTGTCAATAGGCAAGAGTCCAACCAACAATGACTACTGCATTACTGACAAGGACAGCAGTTTGATTTCAAGAAGCACTGCCTGTCTAAAAGATTCAGTGTTAGAAGAGATTGAAAACCACCCTAATGCAGTAAAAACTCTTGCAACTTTAAGTCACAGCATAGTGGGTGCACTCTCCCAATGCAATGCAGCTTTTCCAATAGTAAACTTACTTAGCATTATTTTGTTTGTCATCTTCCGATAGATGACCGGTCTTTACAAGGTCATAGTTGATGCAACCAGGCTGTATAGCGTCAATTAAATCCACAACTGCTAAGCTTGTACTGATAGTCTTGTCCTAGAGAATACAGGAAGAGACAAGTAAACATGAATGTCTCATCCTTAAGCATACATCTCACCTCAATTCAACTGCTCTGCAATGTGAAACAAAACAAGCTTTAAACAAGCTATTTCCAAGAAGCACTGTGAGTGATTATTCACAGCCGGACCACAAGGAAACAAAAGTGCTGCTTCTCTTTTGATAATAGTAGAGATCAGGACTCCAATTTACTCTAAGTTGTCTGACAATGCAAAGCATTTACGGGCAGCAGGTCCACCCCACTGACCAGACCCCAGGGGACAACGCCTACCTACAAACACTCACCAGCTCCAGCCTCAAGGTGCCCCACTGGCACCTTGGCCCCTACCACCACCCCAGAGACCAAGCACTCCTCCCCTCTTCTGACACCCCATCAGCTCTCTTGCCCCACTACTATTCCCCACCATGGGTAGTCCTAAAAGTCTCCTCTCTGGTAGCTTGAAGCCACTTTGTTCCCAGCACAGGCTGGATCCTGTCTTGTTTAATACCCCTCTTGAATATGCCCTACTGCAGCCAAGGAAACCCTTTTGGGGCACCCCTCTTGTTTTGGATGCAAGAGGGGACCTGTACCTTGAAGTTCTGGATGGAGGTGGATTTGCCAGCTTCTTTCAGGGTCCGGTTTACCCAGCTGACTATAATGTCATCGTTGGCTTTCTGACCATCACCCAGGTCCTCGAGGACGTTCAGCGTGTACCTGAGCCCCGGCAGAGAGAACAAGGTTAGGCTCAGAGCCTGGGCTAAGATCCAGTAAGCACACAGCCTGGATGCAACACAAGCCCATGGCAGCAGGGAAAGTCTTCACGTAGGCTCAGCTCTGCTTTGATTTAAACCCCTTTAGTGAAAAGGAAGAACCACCTATCTTATCTGATTTCTGCTGAAGCATTTAGTCTTACTAGTCTTCCCAGTCCTTTAATAGCAGCTCACAAAATTGCCTGGGCTCAGGACACTGTTACACTGTTTGAGCTTCGGCAATTTGCTTCAGAGGGGTAATGCATTACCTAGAAGGTGCAGCTCAATTCACAAGTTAGCATTCTGGCCTCTACTGCCCGACAGGGAGCTAATGTGCAACTAATCTGCATATATATCTCATGTATTTGCATCGTTTTAAAATTCTTAAGAAAATGTGGTATCAACTGTACCATGTGTTATCTAGTTCTGAAGTCCCATCCCCACCCCCCATTCCAGTTCTCAAAGGGGTTATGAAGTAGCTCCAGAATGTTCTCTCCCAATTCCCAACTAAACATTATAACAGAGGTGTCAACTAAGTTTTCCTTCTTAGGGTCACTACATGTGGGTAGGCCTCAAGCAGGCAAAAGAGGTGATCCTGGATAGCAGGATGTCCACAGATCTGCCAACAGGCTCGCTGGAGGCCTCTGCTCCAGCCTCCCATGTGCAGCAGGACCAGCTCTGCCACCATTTTGTCCAGCTGAGTCTTGAAACCCCACCAAGGACAAAAGTTTTACATCTGTGGGTGACCCGTTCCACTGTTGCAGTGCCCTCCTGGCAAAAATCTTCACAAACTCTGTACTGCAGTCACAAGGTTGATGTGTTTGAGATAGACCCTACCTTCTCATCAACTGCCAGACTAAGGCTAGTGTCAACGTTGGGTTTCCGTCATTCAGATCCTGTCCTCCAATGCCAACCAGGGAGAATTTGGCTGGATGTTTTCCCAGGTCTACAGCATAGTTACAGTTTTCTAGCTACACCGGAAGAGAGTTCAAAGAAAAATCACTTGCAAATACACTCACTTGACTGCAAGTCTCAAACAGGGATTTCTAGATAGCATCCATTTACTTCTGCTTCTAGTATCCATGGCTTCTTTTAACGTACTTTGAAATGATTACCTTTTTCATATTTGCTCCCAGCTTAGGGTACGGAGGCTTGTTAACCTTATTCCAGTCAACAGGAACTTTGATCTTTTCATATAATTGTAGTATTACCAGTGCATCTTGGAGATCACTAAAAATAGAAAACATCGATGAAGCCTGACATTTCGCGATTTAAGTACACATCGATTTTGTTACATCATGAGTAATTACTACTCTTTTTCTTTTTAGGGTTGTTAAAATTGCAACAATGTTTTGAAGAAATTCTCCATGTTTAACACCAGCTAGCTGCTAAGCTAACATAACTTTTAACACGGTAGTCAGCAACACATCCAGAAAAAAATTTTGCTACTTAAAATCCAGAGGTAGCCACCTCTCTCCATTGACTACAGGGGTCCAGAATATCTTGCCTCCTAACTTGGATGCCTTAGTCAAGCCCTAAAATTAGATGACAGGGAATCTAGGTCCAGTTGCTCTAATGCAGTTGCTCAAACTTTAACTGGGATTTGAGTGTACTAATTTGTAAGGGGAGGAGAAAATAAACAAACCACCTTCAGCCCTTAAAACAAGCGCTGGCCCAGAAATCCAAAGCTAAGGACTGCAGGGAGGGTACAGTGAGCACTGCCCTTTTCCTAACACCCTTTTTCAAGCTCTTTCCTCAGCACTGTGCGCAACAGGACACTGGTGTGAGCACATTTCCAGTTTATTCTAAGTTTGGTCTCTCCCAAGAGCCTAACGCTTACCCGTAAAGGTGATTTACATGGGGGTTCACACCAAGGGAGTTCATCCAGTTACGGAAAGTCCGTTCCTCACGGGTCTCTCCTAAATGAAAGAGAAAGATTTCATGCAACTGTCTGCAAGCTCAGACCTGCACAGAATTTTCCACCTTGCAAGATAGGGGTTTTTCAGCAGCATAGCTCATCAAAGTTTTTCAGTGGAAAAAGATTATTATTTCTACTACAACTTTTTCAAAGGAAGAGGGTTACCCTGACCTCTTGTTTTGGATGTCAGATTCATTTCACCAAGCCTCAGAAGAGCATGACTTTTGCACTTTCTGCAAGAAAATGTAGCAAGAATGTCTTTCATATGGGAGTTGCCAAGAGTTAGTGCTGCTACGAACAACTCACTGCATTACTGAGGCGCTCCTGTCTGTGGCAGGAAATTACAAAACAAATTTCCCAGCCTTGGCATGGGGACTGACAGGCCACTGGCCGTACTTCTACAGGTTCAGAGCAGCTGAACAGGCCCTCAGGTACCCTCCTCATCTGCCCAAAATGAGTAAACCACCACTGCAGCGCTGAAACCTCAGGTCACAGGTGTTACTTCAATAGAGGTGCCTCCGCTGGCCATAGTCTGTGATACAAGTGTTTACTTGCGATACTTCCCTCCAGCTAATTTTGTGACTGATAAGGCCATCACCTTCTAGTAGAGTCCAGTCAATGTCCTGGTTTTCAGGCTTGGTAAGTGCTGGGTACTTGTTGAACAGGTTTGCAACAAAGGCCAGATTCAGTTTGGGATTGCCACTGACCACATCAGCCGGCGTGACAAACTGCCGGCACCCAAGACGGTCTGCCTGCTGAAGCATGTACTCCGCTCTCCGCAAGTCGTCCTTCTCCTGCCAGGGACACAACGGACAAGAGCTGTCAGGGAAGAGATCAGGCTACAAAGCAGATGGGAAGCTCCTGACTGCTACCTGGAGCAATGTCACAACTCCACCCGCCTTCACTAGGCATCAGCTGGTAATCAAACAAGGGGATGGAGCATCCACACTAATCCCTGCTGCTGTCAATACACGTGTCCCAAGTTTGTCTCTACTTTTCCTAGCACGATCCTTTCCAAGTTTGTATGCTTTGCAAGTTTTATGCTTTTTGAACTTGGTGGTTCAAAAGTAGAATTCAATATGCTCCCAAATGCAGCAAAAATGCAAAATATTTCTTAATCATACGTGTTAATTGGCCAGTAGTGACCAGGTCTCATTTAAAAATACTCATGTAAAATGTACCCAAGGTGTGCACATGCCCACTGACACTTAATACACTCTTGAAATTAAGATACCAGCTTACCTAGATGTCATGGGGCAATTACAGGGTCACAGGTAGGTTGCAATTATACAGCATGAGGATACAACAGCCTGAATACTTACACTGAAACCTGACATGTTAATATCAATCTGAGGCTCTCCTTCTTTCTGCCCTTTAGGTGCAATTTGATTGAGAAGGTGAAAATAAGCTCTAGAATCCTGAAATGGAAGAAAAATAAAACTCAGGTCTCCTGCACAGCAGTGAATAGACCATAACAATTCATTTCAAGATCATCTTTACCAAGCCACTGTGCCTAATTGGCTTATGTACCTTTACTGAATTACCAAAATCTGTAAGCTTGACAGACAATAATAAGAGAACACGATGGCAGAAATCCAGGCAGCAGAAAAGGAAACAGAAAGGGAAAAGGTTAGAAATATTTAACATGAATAATTATGTTTTTTAACTCTTTGAACGCTGCATTTGCTGAACACTCTGGTGTCACAGCCTATTTTTCAGGGGCTGGAGGAGGCAGCAAATGCCAGCACTGCTTGCTTGCACAGCCCCCACTGCCAGACCATTTGGACACCACGACGCAGCCCTAAGCCCTGAACAAAGCAGCCACTCCTACCACTACAACAACAATGAAAGTGGGTCAGAAAAGACATGGTTCTGGCAAAAAGCTGATTATGTGGAACCTGAGTGTCTTCTCCTTTGTCTGCCCATTAGCTAGAATGGCTTGAATGTGAGAGGCCAGGGATGCTCACAAATTAGGAGCAAATAACCACTGTAATTATTGATCATTTACAAGTCCTTTCACTCCCCAACACTGTGAAGGAGCCTGCAATATCCTGGCAGCCTACGGGCTGCATCAGACAAGCCACAGCCGTCAACAGCACTGTACATAGTTTTGAAGTTGGAAATAAGAGTATGTGCATGCACACACACATATTCACACGTGCATCTCAAATATCTTTCTTTGTTTTTTTCCTTGTTCCACCCCAACAGTACTATCTTCCAGAATCCACTTCTTTCTCTTCCTCCCAGTTATTGGCCATGCAAACATGCTCCAGAAACCTGCTGGGGGTCAGTGTGCAAAAACTCCACACTCACCAGGAGTCATCACCCTCAAGTTTTCATTATTGCAAAGAGGGAGAAGAGAGCCACACCTTGCACCTGAAAAAATAGCTGTTAAGACTCCCATTTCTACTCAGTTGAGTAGACAAGAAGTAGAACAAGGGGTCTCATTTCCCTTCCTCTCTCATGCCCAGGACATTCTGGATGAAATGTCACCACCTGAAAAGAGCATGTGGAAATCATGCTCCACAGGGATGCGGCTAATTATTTAACCCTGCCTCTGTGAGCTGCAGTACAGTGCTTTTTACAAGCCGTTGGAAAATTACTTGCATAAAAAAAAAAAAAGTGGATTAAGAACATTCAAAAATGTATGAAGAATACCAGTTTGCTACTTGATTAAAACATTCAACAGTTTTGCAGCAGGAACCCACTAACACTGGAGGAAACACTTGGACAGTTCAATGCTGGGCTCAGTCTCATGGCAAGAGACAGCAGCACTGTGGTACTCTAAATATACCATTCGTAAAACTCCTGCTATACCTATTTGGAGCATTAAGGTTAAGAAATGTCCTGTCTGTGGATTAAGGGCCTCATATACACATGCAAACACAGCTCTGGCCAGCTCCCAGCTTTTTCCCAGGCACATGTGTCCAAGAGAGTTCTCAATACCTTGATATCCGAGCTGAAGTTATTGATTTTGTGCCAGCCTGCGTTTTCCAAGTGGAAGTTGGCCCATCTTAGGAGCAACTCTTCTGGGGATAGTTTCATAAGGTCCTCCAGATTTTCACCATCACGAAGTAAGGCAGCCAGTGCTGGAAGAAAAATGCTTCTAAGAGGAAGAAAGGAGTTTCAAAGGAGGTGAACCTCCCTGCCACACAGTCAGAACTGCAGTAACATTTCAGAATGGGAAAGGGGGACAACACCAGCTACTGATCAAGTCAATACAATCTGAGTGTTAGTGGAATTTCTTGAGTGGGTTGTTACATAGAGAAAAATATGAACCATCTAGAAAACTTTGTAAAATCCAGGGAATTTTGTTACACAAGAAAATGGGAAATAGTTTTTCTCTTTTTTTACATACAGTCCTTTAACTTTAAGTGGAAGACAGAAAGCTAAATGGAAATATACTTCCATCTCCATGATAAAATGCTTCCAAATGGTTTTATATTCACTGTTAAAAAAACGACGACAGCTAGAAGCCAAGATAAGCACCTTTTCAGCTAGATGGTGCTTCACCAAGGATTTTCAAGTTTAAGCTAAACAATGTTAACACTAGGACATGATGGAGAAGCTTAAATAAAAGACACTGAAGCCCCTCCATCCGTGTGCTCTGATAGCCCATGCAGGAACAACAGAGTTCTCTGAACTGTTTGAGAAATTTCAATTTTGAAGGCTGTTGTGAAGGACCAAGCACCGTGGGATTGCTGCAGCACAATGCTCCCATGGCTGAGAAGGAAGTGAGAACTCAGCTATGCCACTGACAGTGGCAAGGAGGATTTGAGGAGAATCAATTCACTGCAAACATGTTCCCCAGGAACAGAAGCCCTCCTCCTTTTTGGAGGATGATTTATTATCATCCTAAAATGATGCAAGCAGCTTTTGCAACCTCACCAACAGCTTGACATTGCCAGGTGAACTGAGCCCAAACCTCAAGGCAACAGCACAGTGATGGGATACAAACCAGCTTCATACCAAGCGGTCTGCCATGCCTCAAGAGATCCCTGTGCAGGGACAAGGCAGAGCACAGCCTGTGCATTATCATGGAGCAGGAGGAGAAAAGGGCTGATGAAATCAAGGTAGGGCACCCTGTCTAGCAAGGTGTTAAACCAAGAAAGGCAATCCTAGGGAAAGCAAAGTGAAAGAGCTATAACATCCACTTGGACATCTAGAAAATGTGCACAACCTGCCCACCCAAGCCAACTTCACAGCTACAAACCGGCTGTAGGGCACTCAGTCTGGCGCACACCCTCGATGAAGCCGATGGCCAGTGCTCCCCTTTTGGCAGAGGGGAGGGAAGAGGTGACGATGGAGCTGGAGGTGACAGCACAAGCAATGCGGGCTGGCTCAGACGCAGCAGCGCATTCATCCCCTCGGCAACTCAGGAGCAAGACGGCATTCATGCTCTGCAAGTTATCACTTACAGCTTCATTTACCTTCATTTCTGCTGAGCTCGATGTCGGCAAACAAGCCAATCTTAATGATCTGCCAGAGAAGCCCAAGAACCAGGTGAGGTTTCCCTTCCCTCAAGTCCTCCGCACCAATATTGACAACATGACACCCGATGGCAGATGCAGAATTCAGCGCCAGGTTCAGGTTCTCCTGTGGACAACACAGTCAGGTGAGAGACAGCCCAGGGAGATACTGCTTTGCCTTTCATCCAGCGCCAGCAGAGCAGGGATTTCCCCCTTGTCCTCACTCCAACAGCAGGAGCTCAGAAGAAACTCTCCCAGCTGCCCCAGGGCTGAAACTTTAATGGAGCTGTCACAGCAGCAGGCTGAATCAATAAGAACCGAACTAGGCACAAGGGTTTAATTTCAGCCTCTGGTATTTAGTTTCAGCCTTTGAGTCAGTCGCACCTAGTGGCATCAACAAGAATACGGCTAGAGAAGTGTTAAGGTATCCACACACGTGCACGTGCAGGCATCTGTGTAAAAACAACCTGTTTTACTATGAAACAACTCACAGATAGTCTACACCAATAACCACATTGTTTGAACAGATAGCACTGTATGTAACCACTGCAGCAATATCAGGTGTGAACAGCATTTCAGCCATTTTACCCATTTGTCATTAAGTTATCATTCTTGTCTTTTGAACTGTACTCATGGCACTAAGATTGTCAATCTTGCACAGTAAAAACTGCTGTTAATAATTCAATGCAACTTATAAAACTCCTTCCTTTCCAGAGTTCCACAGTAATTCCTCGAGCCACCATGCTAAGTTTTCCTTTATTCTATCTGAACATGAATTTCTGCAAACATACAGAACTGTATTGTACCTGAATTATGAATGGTGTGAGTTTCTTCTTGTTAATTGTTCTTTCGTCAATTGTGTCCGGAACAGAAAGATTGATCATTTTGCTGGTAGGAGGAAAAACAATAATATTTGAACGACATTTAGTACATAATCTCAACAAGTTGTTGCACTGCTACAATACTCACCACAGAACGTTTACTTTTACTTGCTTACTTTTGTGTTGCCTTTTTTGTTGTTGTTGTTAAATCAACATTGGGTAAATCAGAATTTAATATTTATGTTATCAAGAACGTATTTGGAATGTATTTGAAAGTAATAGGTAAACGTGAAACCTTAAACATCTTACTGGCCACCATTGATCTCAGCTGCTGGAGCAAAAAGAGCACATGAATTATTCACAATGCAGTCACTGAACTAGCAAAGACTCATTGCTACGTTGTCATCTGCTGCAGAGTATAGTAAGACAACGCGCTTCCTTCTATTGTACTGGTGTACTACAGCTGACAAGAAAAACTGCACAAAAAAGTGCAAACAGACCTTAGTGGGGAACATGAGCATAACCAATTTTTACTCAATAGAAAACACAGCAAGTTTTTAGTTGATGTTGTGAATTACTTCCTACTTGGTTCAGTCTTCACCTGAATAATTGAATTACTGGAAACTGTGGAAATAGAAAATCACAGCCTAAAGCAAAAAAAAAAAAAAAAAAAGCTACAGAAATGAAAGGCAATGCATAGTCCACTAGAGATCTTTTGCATAATGACACAATTACTTGATTCCAGGCTGATCTAGCTCTCCATTGTATTCGGTCGTTTATATTTTAAAAAACAAACAAAAAACAAAATATACACACACAGTAGAAGACTGGCTGTTCAGCAGCCCTGGATACCTTCTGTTTTCAGCATGCAGCAAAATAAGTTATTTTACTAACCTAGTGCAGCTATTATCACAAGCAGCAAGAGGATTTACAGAGCCTCTGTTTTTGGGCTAATTCATAAGGTCACTAACGTTCCCAAAGAGGTTACTGTCTAAATATCCAAAAAATAGGATACTTAACCCCAAGTTACCTAGCATCAGGCCAGCACTCAGTCTGAAGCCCAAACAAAAGCACTAGACAAAACCACTAGCTTGTACCAAAGCAGAAGCATCATGCATTGGCACTGAAAGCCTAAGTGATTGAGCCCCTCTTTACACGTGCAAAACAGTGCACACACTGGCACATAAAACCAGCCTAGAATGGGATGAAAATTCCCCTTCCTATGGAGTTTTGGGTGGTTATTTTATTTGGTTTTCTTTTTTAAATTCAGGAGCCATCATGACTTACCATAGCACAATCCCATCTCCCACAGCTTTGAACAGGTCATCTGTATTTGGGTTCATTGGAATAACGTGCCTACAGTCAGGATCATTTTCCAGGGCTTTGTTTATCCAGTTTACAAAGGCATATTTTTCTTCCTCTAAGATAACAATTGTAAAATTAATACAGGGTTCTTCACAACATAGCAAAGATTTTCCCCACAACAGTGTACAATAGCCCAGCGAAAAAAAAACACTATCATTACCACACTATTCTATTAGATATACTGACTTTAATGAGTAAATGACAGGAATATTCTGACAATTTGAAGTCAAACTCAGGTTTCTTTACTCTACTATGTTCAAACACGACACAAGGACTTCATCAGCAAGCACAGTTAACAAAACCAGTATGCACACATTTAACTTACACACTGCTAATCTTGCATTACCCTGTATTCAGACCTGCTCTCACCTTGATCTGTGATCATTCAGCTATTGCAGAACAAAAGCACAGCATGTGGCAGGTAGTATAAGTCTACTATTTTTGCCTCCACTTTCCAAAGAAAACAGCTGAAAGTCAAAGGAGTACCTGAGTAAGAGTGTTGCGTCCCCTCGCTGGAGAGCTCCGAGGTGCCCCCGATTGCACAGATTCCTTCTTTTCTGTTAATTGCTTTTCTGAAAGTTTTAGCAATATCACTGCTTTTCACCTCTTGGAAAATCTACAATTTAAAGTGCTCTGTTAGACAAAAAGAATTAATTGCCTTCATAAAATGAGAGGGCTACAGAAGAAGCTATCTTCTACTTCTCAGCTTTAAAGCAAACTTTGCAGTACAATCAGCAAACGTGAAGGGCCTAGCAAAGTTGTAGGGGGATTAAATTTAACATGGGTAGTGGGCAGAGGCTTGTCCCACTCTCTCTGACATGTGTTGCAAGTGCCCATTGAAATAGAAGCGTTAGGCTTGAAGTAACTCGCACACATTTACCTTTTCAAGTATGTTTCAGGGGACCACAAGAAAAAAAGTGAAATCTTTGCAATATGAAAGCGGGTATGCATGCAGCAGTTTCCACAGGACCAAAGTTGAGAAAGCTGTTGTGCAATTTTAACCTTTCTGTGTAAGCCAGATGCCCATGTGACCGTGACTTTAGTTCACACACAAGAATCACAGATTGTTAGGGACTGGAAGGGACCTTGAAAGATCATCTAGTCCAATCCCCCTGCCAGAGCAGGAAGAGTTTGTCCACAACCCACAGGAGACAAAAACAATTCTCTATAGGTATATAACAATCTAACCTGCAGTAATATATTAAGAACAGATGCATCAGGTAAGGCTTTTTCAGCTGGTGTGGACTAACTGACAAAATGCACTCATGTTTGAGGGCAGAAGAGATGCCTTAGCACAGAAGAACTATGCTGTGTGGTTTGTGTAGGTTGCATGTTACTATCAGTGGCCTTGAGTTCCTACAGAACTGAGCAAAATATTAGGAAAAATACAATGAAAATATAAATAAAAAAATAAGTAAAACCCCTTTCTTTTGTTCATGCCTTCCTTGCTCCTGCCAGGTTCCTGCAGAGCTGGGTTCCTCAAGCCTCAGCCATTCCACTCCAGCACCCTGCTATCATCATCATCTTCTTTTTTTTTTTTTTTTTTGTTGCACACAAAACTTGCAGAGAAACATAGGTAGGTTCTCTAAACACTGCCCAGAAAAAGGCAATGAAATATCACTGAAAATAGAAGAAGGTGCTTCTGTTAAAACAAGAGATGGGGACTTGCCTACCTGGCTGCAGAGGTGTCACCTGGCAGGGCCAGCGTGCTGACTGCCATGCTTTACCTTCCCCAACCCTTAAACACAGGAAATGTGGCAAGTCAGGATGATGATGCAGTGCAGATTTAAACCATCTCCTGGTGGCAGGCAGAAGTTTTGCTCACCCCAGTGATCAGGTAGAGCTGAAGGAAGACTCAACAGCCCAGAGGTTTGGGGTTTTCTGTTTGGTTGGTTGGCTTATTTTAAATCTGTTTTTAAATCCTTATGTTTATGTATTTTAAAATTTGCTAGATTCATTACTGGTATTGCACACCTTCTTTGAAAATATATCAAGTCACTTGACTCCAACCTCAAGTCAGTTGACGCCTTTGTACCAAAAACCACAGCAGAAGTGCTCAGAGTTATTAAACAAGCAATGGCTCTGTTCATAAAAATCCAACAACTAACCATTGCTTCTACTGTATAGATTAGTTGCCTATAAGATGTTTTACTGATGTTTACTTGATCATTGGTACCATTCAGGTCTGACAGAAGACGTTTATTTCTTCCTTCCTAGTGCAAAGTTAGAGTTATGGACAAGTTCAAACCAACAGCTGAAACATGCACCCAGCATGCAAGTGTTCACAAACTGCAAACAAACTCCAACTTACTAGTTGACTCCGAACTCAAAAGTTCAGAGGGTCTGAAAACAATTAAGGAACAGAAAAAGGTGAAGCTAAATTAAGAAATATCAAGAGAAGCAATTGACATGAAAACAGCTCCCTAAATGCACTGCATGTATTTTATGATACTACTCTTGCAACGTTCAGTCAGAATATAAAAAGGATGAAGAGATGGATATCGAACCAGTATCTCAGAGGAAGTGTTGTGCTTTTGAACCAAAAAAAAGGCAAATTAATAAAGAAAGAATCTGACCTATTTCTGAAGAAGAAGGCTGAAGGTGAGACCCATCCTCCAGCTTCTTTGATCTCCTTACTCCTGTTCTTCCCTTTTAAGGCAACAAATAGATCTAAATTTTCCTAGATCAGCATCTAGACTAATCTCCACTTGGGCCTTCAAATGCCCTCTCAAATCTTTAGCAATTACTTGTAGTCCCATTAAATTGAGAAAGGAAATTACACTGCTTCACTGGGAAAACAAGCATTCATCTGCATGCCTGGAAAAAGTGAGTAACTTCCAGTCAATACTCTAAGTTTGGAGAATTGGAAGTCTTTTTTCCAGTTGTCACCCCACATGGAAACAGGCTTTCAGCCTCCAATGGACTTCTCATAAAGCAAAAGCATGTGGAAGAAAATTGGGCTTTTTTTACTTGTTTGTTTTGTTTGAAAAACAACATATTTCCTCTCTGCCCAAATCTAAAGGCTGGCAGCAACAGCACAAAAGACTGTAGAAATCTCAGTATATGACCGAAGAGCTGCTTTTTACATGGCAAGTCCTCAAAAGTGATCAGTTTGTAGAAAGAAAACTAGGATTAGGCTAAAGCCAACCCTTTTTAGCCCCCTTTTTTCAGCTTTGTCTAAAAGGAGCCCCCCAGGCCATCTACCAGATTGATGGAAATTCAGAAATATCACTTACATAGACAAACTCTTCAAAACTAATCTTCCCATCTTTATTCTTGTCGCTGTCGATCATGAGCTTCTGGATGATCTCTCTCACTTTGTACCCAGGGAGAGGCAGGTTGGCTTCCTTGAAGAGCTCATGCAACTCATAGTCGCAGATGAACCCATTGCTGTTGAGGTCTAAGGAAGAAAAGGGGAAGGAGAAGACAATTTAGAAACATGCCAGTCATCCAGCAGGATGAACTCCAGACAGTGGGGCAGAAAAGCAGCCCCCACGCTCAAACATGCTTTACGGAGAGCAACTTGTGCACTGGGGACGTCTGTCAGACACAGAGTTTAGGCAGGATCTCCTAGTGCAACCCATCACAGCATGCCTGTTTTAGGGCTACAGTGCACAGACCCTTCGTCTTTGCTGAAAGCAAAATCTGTACAGGATGCGGACACAAGGTGGGACACCCATACCAAAAAAAAAAAAAAAAGTCCAAGAAGTCCTCTATACAATGGACACCACCTAGGAATCAAGGGCGCGAGTTAAATGCATGCGGCTCGTCCCTGGAGAGGGGCACAGTGCAAGCCATGAGATCTCTCTGGCTTTGTGCAATGGCAGCTTCGAAGCAGAGCTGAGCAGGACAGCTCTCATCGCACATGACCAAGCCTGTTGTAAAAAGTTTCGCAAGAGAACATCTGCGTTTTCATAAGTCATCTCCAGAGCGTTACTTTTTACATCTGAACTGCACTGCAGCTGGGTTTGTGCATTAAAAATAGAAGGTAATGAAACACAGCACTTTTTACATTCTGAATTGAAAACACTAAGTCAGCTCTACATTTACTTTTTTTTGGTCATGTTGATAATGTTATCCATTTATCACTGACAGAAAATTGCTGCCAGACATTCTAATGCAGCCCAAGAAAGCTCTGCAATGACATTTGCTTTGACAGTCAACTGCCAAGACAAGGCAGCACTGCATGCTTAGCGAGATGTGATCACCTACTAGATCTGCAGAGAAAGAAAACCACAATCAAGCGCAAACCTAGAGCTTTGCACATCAACAGATCCCATCCCCTTTGCAGATGTTGTCACAGCTGCAGACCATGCAGTGCAAATCCAGCAGCCCCAGCCTTTCTTCAGACAAGCAAGGTTTTGCTGCCACCATGGAAAGGCACAGGTTAGGTGCTGCCTTCCTCAGGAGGACCAAGGTGAGCAAACAGCATGGTTCACAGCACGGCTGGTACCCAGGCATAGTCAGGTCCACCAGCAGACAGAGCATTTGAAGCAGCCCATGCACCCAGATTTACATCCCAACACATAATTGTGACCCTCCAACATGTTCAGAGACAGCAACTGGAGGCACATTGTGCTGTTACCAGCTCAGTAGTGATGTTAAAATCTGTTTGCAATAGGCAAGCAGTACAGATAGCCCAGGGAACTTAATTCAGTGCCTGAGCTGCCATTTCTGCTATTTATAGAGCAGCAGTCTCTCCTTAAGGCCACAGAATTAAGTTGCATTCAAGCAGCAGCTTCTGCTCCCCAAACACCCTTGCAGACTACAGCCTGCATGACCAAAGAGCTGCACCAGCCCCTGCACTGGTGTTTTTTGTT
>VXAA01001229.1:830046-864759 GCA_013399115.1 Anseranas semipalmata | reverse complement strand
GGGGTAGGGGGAGAAGAGAAGCTCTGCAGCATGAAGTGCCATCCAAAATGCATGCTTGTGTGCAAGCGCATACTACACAGGAATGCAGCACCACGAAAGATGCCGCCCATCACAAGGGGCTGCACACCGGCTGCTCCTAGCACCCGCTTCGGGCTCAGTCATCACATAACAACATATAAGTTTGAAGGACTCCTACCGGTGAGAAATGCACCTTAACTCACTCAAAACCCTTGGTCTCAAGACCTACGTTCTTCCAACTCTTAACGACTTCCCCAACACCCACCTGTAAGAGCTACTCTTCCACAGTATCCTGAATAAAAAAGCTGTCAGCAATTTATTTCATAGATTAAAATGACATCTATGTCCCAAAGACTTGGGGAGTGGGATTTATCAGCAAAACAGGTCTGGCTCAATTGCAAGACCCCACACCAAGTTAGAGGTTTTTTCAGGAAAGATGCTCTCATTGCAAGTTTTAGCTCCTTGGCCACAGAAAGGCAGATTTAAGCACTAAAGACTGGTGGATACGCTAGCCCACGGTTTTGGCTTGGCAGCAGAGCCTAGTTCACTAGTGATTCACTGCGTGGTGGAACATGGACCCATTCTTCCCCTAATGCGTCAAAAAGCCTTTATGCTATTAGCCCTGTAAGCACAACAAATAGGCCTTGAACCCCTATCCCACAGGGCAACTGCTTACCTACCTGCTGTGCTCCCCCTCTGACATTGCAGTCAAACATACAAAGTAGCAGCATTAAAAAAAAAAAAAATGTCACTTTTGCAACACCGGCAAGATCTGTAACTGTTTTCAGCCTTGCTACAGGTCGACCATATGGTGCCTTGCTGGATGTCCTGCAACAGGGCCAGACTTCAGACAGGAGGTGGTCTAAAATCCCTCTCTAACAAAAGCTAAAATGGTATTCAACAGCTGAAGAGGCTGTCAAAATAGAAGCTATCCCAAATGAAATCCCTCGGCATATGACCGAGAATTACTAATGGAAGAAAGTGAAATTGTTTTACCAGACAAGCTACAGCCTGGATTCATTATAATCTGCTTGATGGAAAGGAAACTGCAGCACATCTGAAGTTTCCTATTTCCACTGAAAGATGCATGCATGCCAGCGTACTAAACCTGCAAAAGGTCACTGCAGTGCTATATGGCACCACCTTCTGCCCATATGCAGGTGGCGCAGCAAAGCCACAATAAACAAAACCCCAAAGCTGCTTCAAGCTCTGGCTCAGCTTCCTCCAGACAAGTCCTTAAAATAGCTTAAATAACAGGATGCAAGAGGGGAAAGTAACCCACACATTTCCTTTTAAGGATATACGCTCTCAGCAGGACACACTCTAGCAGGATCACAGATCCCTATTTGCCTTAAGCTAACATTTCAGAGCATTGTTTTACCACCTCACAGCATTGAACAAAGTGTTCAGCTGGGCTATGTTTTTAAGTACTTAGTGTTTCCAGAAAAGATGCTTATCTCTGCTATTAGGATCAGGGAGAAGGAAGACAAATAACCAGAGTGAGCAAGTTTGCAGTTTTTGTTCTGCCATGCCTCCTCTGCAAAGTGCCACTGTTTGGCCAAGTGCAAACAGAGACGTTGCACACCAGTTCTATGGAACAAATTCAGAGGTTTTCTGAGGCTGGGAGCAAGCACCTCTTCCCCCACTAACACATAAGTTGTTCAAAGCACAGATAGTTATTATGCCCCCTCTAATAATTGCTTTTGTCAGATGTTAAAATGTTCTCCCCACCCCTGCTGTTTACCACTTGGCTCACTTTCAGCAGCAATACCTGGTTATTGGATGCTGGGAGTTGCTTGTCCCAACTGCAGCTGACTTTAGCGCTAACCTGAAACCCTGGTTTCTCACACGTGGACTGCTTCTAGCAAGCAGCAGGTAGCCTACGGGACTTGCCTTTTGCTGGCTGTCAGAACAGCACACCAGATGTGTGGGAGAGAGGGGATACCTGCAAGAGGCACAGACAGCGAGGGGACCGAGTACACACTAGCACACCTTACTCAGCCTCCCAGTGTCAGAGGGTGTCCCTGTCTATCCAGTCCAGCTGCACATAGAGCAGCTGGTCAGACACACCTCTTCAAAGCCCCATCAATCCACACTAGCCACAACTATCATAGTGGGAGCACTCCTGGCTGGAGCAATGACTTGCCCCATGCTACAATTAAAGCAGGACTCTGGGAATTCAGCATAGCCACGCACTGGAGCTTGCACATGACTTGGTGAGCAGAAATCACCCCATAAAGCATTTCTTCCTCCCCACATCTCCTTTACAACATCAAAGAAACTAGCTAGCTGATTTTTACTATAACCATGCCTCTCATTTGCATTCCAAGTCTTCCAGGTAGCTGGACTCTGAGGTGGAAGAAAAAACTGACTTTAAATAGCAGCCTTAGTCCAATGTTTTTTTCCACATTCACTAGAGACACCATTAGAAGTTCTCAGTGGAAGCCAGTCACACCATTAGCAGCCAGTTATATAGCCCAGGGCAAAGACAGCTCCTTTAGGCAAGAATAAAAGGAATGAGAGCATTAAAGATGCTCTTGGCAGGCACGGGCCCTCCCACAGCAGTGTCTGTGTGCTGTGCCATGCCTAAAGCACACAAAACATAAGGCAGCTAAAAAGGACTAGCAGATCTCATCACATTTGTGGGTACATACTAATGGCTAATTATCACGTTCCTTAATACCTAAGTTCTGACACTTCTTTTATATTTTTAATCTGAACATGGACACATCTCCTGAGCAGAGCAAGCTGGTTTCCTAAGACAAATCACTATCTGACTTGGGTTTCCCAGTGTTTCCAGTGCAAAGGTAGCCAGCCAAGCTAACCTTGGTAATTTCCCCACACGCTAATGACAAAAAGCCACTCCATTCCAGCCAGGTTAATCATTTTAAATTTATCCAAGGACAGAGCAGGTTGCCCACACCTGTGTCTCATCAAGGTTTGCATTCAGAGGTGCTTTACACAGCAAGAAGCATCATGGTCACTCGCCTCCCTCTGTGCCAGCTGACTTCCACCTGCTGGAAAAGTTTCGGGGAAGAACAAGATAGGAGAGGAAACTGCCTAAAATGCAACTTGCCTCATGTCCCAACAGCAAATAGTATTCTGAGGTTTGGTTACCTTTGAAAACCATTTTTCCCCCTACAGATCGTTAATTTAGAGCAGGCAAGACTTTTGATCAGATGCGAGGCAGCTACCGATTCATCACGATAACCAGCGCCCAAGCGGTGTGGATGCGCCGAACTGACCGCTTGCGCAACACGCTCCCGCCCAGCGCCAGCCCGGGTGCGGTTCCCCAGCTGCAGGCGCTGACCTCAGCCCACTGCCGCTGTCCCATTCCCATCCCGCCCCTCCCTGGCCTTTCTCTGATCCTCCAGTAAACCCTATCAGGAAACTGAACCAGCCGAACACAAGTTTTCTCCATGATGTCAGCTCTCTGCCCATTTAAGCTTCCTGCAGCAGCCTGCCAGGGGCTTATGCAATGCCAGCACAGGGAAGCAGGGAGGCAGGCGGAGGCAGCAGGCTGCAGCTTGGGCTGGGCAGCCATGTGACCTGGAGCATCACCAGCTGCAAGGCAGGTGAGACCCAGGGAGGAACAGAGCCACCAGAGGGCACCGCACATGCACAGCAGCCACAAAAAATTTTATTATCACCGCAAGTTGCTCCGTAATGTCCAGGTATGTAGCCACTAATTAGGCTTTGCCTACAAGCTAACCAAACCTGGTGCCTCAAATGCACCTGCAGAAACCAGAAATGTAGCGCCTACATTTGCCCTCTGCATGGCTAAGCCTAAACCACCAAACCCAGTTTCCTCAGGACCAAGAGCTATGCAAGCCCTTAAGTGCTGCCTGGGCTGAAGTAACGCAGTGCCTGTTTGGATATTTCTTCCTCCATCAGAAACCAGCAAAGCTCACGTGGAGCACCAAGGAAAGGCTGTCCACCAGCACTCGCTGGCAGCCACACTGCCCACGTCCTTCCCTTTGTGCTCTTTGGCTAGAGGTGACAAGCCAGAAGCAACAAGGCTGTCGAGGGACTCCTGGGCACTGAGAAGACCATGAAAACAGGAGACTGCCCGCGTCCTGCTGGCACTGCTGGTCACAGGGGTGGGATAAGTCCTCTTCAAATGTACAGCAGACAGGGGCAAGGTGACCTCCTGACTACGACTTACCAACTTTGGCAAAGGCCTCCTTGAGTTCTTCCAGCTCATCTTTGGAGATTTGCGTGGTGATGGCCATCTCATGAATTTAGTGAGTACCTAAAGAAACAAAAAGGACGCTGTGTGAAATCAAGCTACTTTCATATGCACACAGTTTTGAACAGCAGTACAGCAACAATCAGTACCAAGGTCACCATAGCTCTCAAAGTCACATTTATCTTTCCACTAAGAAAAACAGATGTGAAACTTGGAAGATGGGAAATGTGCTCCTTACCAAGTCAGAAATCCCATTAGCTTTGTTAATATTTAGCTCTGTGTATTTATTCTACAGGTTGTGTTGTTCTGCACACATTAAGGTACCTGCTACAGGTGCATGCTGTAGTTTGGAAAAAGTTCACATCTCCAGGGATTTTCCCCAGCTTTGAAAAAAAAATACAAATCTAGAGTTAAAATATTAACACAATAGATACTGAATGCTCTGCCTGCCCATTTGCCCACCAAGAGCACGCAACTACGAAAACCAAATATTAAAGACTCTGAACAGTACCTGAAAAAGGTCTTTTTGCCCAAAGTAGTATACCTGATATTGTTTGCCAAAAGGAAATAGTCTACTTTTCTACAACAAAACTATTTGAATAAACACCAATTTCCTAGAGCCAGTCTCTCAATGGTATGCAAGGAACAGGCTGTTTGCACAACTGCTGACCCTGTCCACCCTCCTGAGCCAGGCATGGCAGGAACACTGTGAGCAAGTGCCCAGCAGCCAACAACAGCCCCACGCCAACCAAAAGCATGCAGAAACCCCACGTTGATCAGACCAGCACAGCTTCAAGGGCATTTAAGAAGCAAAGCATGAAGCATGTATTTCCTACTCCCATGTGCCATAATCGTCCTTTCCAAGCGCTGGTTAGGTGCCAGCCTGCTAGCCTAGAGAAGAGGTATTACCGTAAGGATGGTGAAAGGCCAGGGACTTGCCCATGTCCCCTTCCTATGACATTTGTGACAGCAGCATCAGATGATGTTGGCACTTTGATACAAACAAGAGAGTAGTGATTCATCGGACATGCAAACAGGACAAACCCTGTGCAGTGGCCTCCCATGAACAAAAATGTGGGCACTGCTAAATACACTCCAGCACACACACAATACCTATAGACTAGCTCAGAGTCTTTTAAAATGAGAATTTGGGCAGGCTCACTGCAACTTTCAATGAGACTTGCAACCCAAGATTTTCCAGCTCTCACTTTGTTAGCTACAAAGTGGAAAAATAAAAGGTTTCCTCCTCTGCCTATGGGAACAGAGGCAGCCTACTCTTCTGTGAGCAGAAGGATGTAGACGGAATTCAGGTTTACAGACCTTCAGAAGACAGGATTCTGAACAGGCTGGCTCACTGCCTGAGTGACAATCCAGGCTTGCATTCATGAATGCCTCTGCTCTGATTAGCAAGTCTCTTGTCTGAAGCCCCCAGCTGCTCCACAAGCACTTGTTGGGTTAAGAACACAGGTTTGCCTGTAGCTGTAAATATTCATTTTCTGTGATACTTCACTCGGTCTGGAAGGAGGAAAGTCGTTAAGAAATGAGACCAATGGGCAGGCATGGCACCCTGGGAAGGCAGCACTGACAGGTGCCAGCAGCAGGGAAAGTCTGCTGAAGAAGTTGCATCACTGCAGAGACACGAAGGAGAGCAGACCAGACCCCACCTCTGAGCATCTGCAAAGCTGCCATCAGGCAGGACAAGATGTTTAACAGTCAGCAAGAGCCACCAACAGCAAGACAACTGACTTCATCGGGCTCATACTGCAACGACAGGGCAGGGAGAGGAATCTCCACAAAGCCTGGCCAGGTTGATGAGCAAAAAAGCACCATGGTAAATTTTTACAGCTGCTCATCTCACTGGGTACCCAGTCCACTGGACTGGGACCTCCTCCATTACCAAGCCAGCTCCTCCCTGCAGCGCTTGAGCAGCCCAGTCCTCAGGGCCTCCAAAACCTGGGTGTTTTTTCCAGGAGATACAGGAGTTGCTGAGCAAGAAAGTCAGCTCTGAAGCAAGCCTGGTACATGCTACCAAAGGTAGATTTCACAACTGGCAGAAACACTCTGGTATCGAGATTGGAAGCAGTTTTGGCTACATGTGGCATCACCTGCCAGGCAGGAGAGGCTGAGCTACAAGACTAAAAATTCAGCCAAGTCTCCCTTACCAGTTCTTTTTTCCTAATCCTCATTTGCTCCAATTCACTTTCAAACCATTAGGGCTTCCCTTAAAAATGGATTTGCAAAAACATCACTACCTAACCACTTCATTGGAATTTAATTTGCTGCTGTCTATCTCTACCATCTTTAACACTAAAATAAGCAGCTAACACCACTGTAAGCCGAGAGTTTTTATAAAAGCTGCATTGTTTGACTTTATCAGGGAATTACCACACTCTGGATACGTCCCACAGTTGTTTGTATGGGTTTTCACTTAAAAAAAAAAATTTCCTTTCCAGTCTCTATGCTTTTCATCTTAGCAAGTCTATGAAACAGATTTACCTCTCAGTTTTCATACCACTTTCTTCCTTCTCTGTTTCTCAAGTTGAGAAAAAGCAGACACCTGACCTCACTATAGCTGTCCGGGAAGGGGAAAGTGTGTTACAATACAACAAAACAGTATATGAAAAAGTTAGTGAGCCAGAGAAAGTTATAAGTAGACAGGGACAGTTAAGCTCCCAGAAGGATTTTGTGGAGGTTTGTGGGTTTTCTGTTTTGGTTGGTTCTCCCCCGCTTTCCCCCAGTGAAGAGGATTACACCTACATTTGGCACACTGGGTTGGAGAGCTTTTCAGTTTTTTATTGTGTGTTGCATTGTTGTTATTTTTAATAGCTGAGTCAAGGGCATTCAGAATTGTGTTTTTCATTCAGACGCATTTTTAAACAATCAGCTTTGTCTTCCCAGACATAAAAACCCTTTTATAACACTGCAGTAGTGATCACACATCAGCTGTCTCGCTTGAAGCCCTGGTGGAGACCCAGCACTGCGTCCCTCACGCCTCACCACGTCCCATTGACTTCTGCTGGGAGCAAAGCCTCTGGCAGGGCGTGCGATGATGGCCAGAGACAAACTGTGTTTAAAGACCCATTTTAGAGGAAGGAAGAGAGTACAAGGGTAACAAAAGATGACAGAAGTGAGTGTTCCCACACCTATTTTACACCCTGGTGACAGAAGGCCCATCGATCAACATGCACAGAAACCGGGCATGTAAGGAACTAACTCCTGCTCAACATCCCTTCACTCCTGCTTTCATTCCTCCACCATCGAAGAAGAGCAAGGGGGGCTCCCTGCTGCCAGGATGCATGAAAGCAGCTTCACAGAAGCACACGGCTGGCAGGCGTGCAGCCCATTCCTGTGCTTTGAAGACCTCACTTTTTGCTGCAGATGAGAGTTGCTTTAAGTGCATCTTAGGTTTCCAAATATCAACTCCCTTCCCAGATAGGAGCTGTATCAAGTTTCTGTGTAAACAAACTTTACAGCTTCTAAACTCACCACAGTCACCGAATCAGGGTCAGTTTATTTGCTCTCCAGACAGAACTGCAATACTGGCAGGTCAAATAAAGCTGCCCCAGCCCCTGGTGTTTTCACAGCTGTAAGCCACCTGGAAATGAGCTGCAGCGGGGATGCTCCATCGGAGGGATGCCTCCGCTTTGGCGTACCACACTTGCAGCGCAGACATCAGGCACAAGTGCTGGGAGCTCACTGGGACTTCTGGGTGGATTAACTGCTCAGACAGCAACTTAAGACACTCCTGTCCACACAAAAGGTCCCCAGACACAGTCCCAGGAGGGAAGCCTTGGGAGTTGCGGCCTGTGCAGAGGATTGGTGAGAAGGAGAATAAAAAAAACAGCATTCAGACATTTGCACATCTCCTTGAAAGATGGAGAATTAATTCCATTTTAAATGGACATGGCAACCAAATATTTCCCGACAGTGAGTCAAAACACTTCCAACAGAAACAGAGCTGGAATTTGCTTCTGATCCAAATGGAAGAATTTGCTTTCTTAGCAGCTCTGCAATAGTTTGAAAACCAAGCCACTCCATCCCTCCCAGCCCCACCTCATTTTAATATCTCTACAACTGACTGATTAACAGCATCAATTTATTTACTCAAACAGGCAAATGCAGAGACACATTAAAGTGTCAAACAGGTATTAATATGTCCTTTTTCCACCCAATTTCAGAAAAAAAAGAAAGAAAGGAGAAAGGACTTGTCTCGGAACAGTGACTCACCCAGTGCGTATTCCTCTTTTCAGAGGAACCTGTGGTTTTGCTGTCACTTCATGACAAAGGCTCCAGACATGAGAACACAAGTCAGTCAGCATTAGTAAATTAAACATACTTCAAAACTTGCATATCTTTTACCACTAATCCAGTAAATATCAGTCCTGCTTTAGGAATAATGCAGGAGACAGCCAGGTACTGGGTACGCCCCACAGCCCTTTGCAAGTGCCAGACCCCTTGGGCTTGCAGCACATGCAGTAGCCTCACTAATTTGGAGGGAATCCCGGTGACTCAGCTGATGTAGGATCTGGCCCCCAGGCTTCCTGTGGCTCACCCCATCCTCCTCTTCCTCCTTGTTCTGCAGGCAGGGCTGCTGCATCAGAGGATGATACGGCCCATCCACACTCCTCTGCTTCCCTCACCCCGCTCCCCCCCCAGCTCCTTTTACAAGAAGTTTTGGCCAACCCCTCCACAGTGCCAGCAGCATCGTGCCCATCTCAGCATAACTCTGCAAGCTCCAGAGCTGTTGAGAGACAGACGGGGACACACACACACATCCCCATCCCACCATCAGCACACCCAGCAGCTCTGCTGGCTCCTTTCTCTGGTCCAGCTCCAGCAAAGCCTTGGGGTTTTACAGACAACAGCCTCAAGCTTGACAGCAAAAGGAAGAAGTGAGAGCTCGTGGCATGCAGACTTGGTCTGATGAGTCCTCCAAGATAAACAAATACTGCTGCTTTGGGTGGAGACAGGGAAGTTTAGGGACTGATGGCCTCTAAATTAAAGCCAATCATGCAATCTCTCCTCTCCTGCTCATCATCAGTTTGTGTTTGAAATGGTTTTATTCATCAAATTCCTCCCCAAGACAGCACCCACTCGTTACATCTGGTTATTGGCAAACACCAGGCTGCTGGAAGCACAGAAACTTTAATTTGTAATTGCCCTCCAGACAGCCACCGGTCAGAGGCGCAGGCTGAAGCCACCCCTTTACCATGCTTTCGTCTTCCCACATGGCCACAGGCGTCATCCTGGCAATGACAGCGATTAGGAGACACTGCCACATCCGCAGAGACTGTGCCGCAGTGGTGCCCAACACCTTGCCACGAGCATGACACAGCTACTTACTGCCGTCCCCAGAAATGACTTTGCTGCTGCTCTTTGCAGGGACACAGTACTCCTGCACACCAAACATGGAGGCGTCCCCAGCACCTTGTTGAGCCGTTTCCCTGCCCCAGGGGAGGTGTGTACACAGGCCTTCAGCAGGTATATCTGCAGCGTGAGCCGCATCTCGCGCCTGCGGCTCTGCCTTCCAGCCAAGTTTTTGCAGCCCCACGCACATCAGGCTGGGCGCCTATGAAGCCACAGCTCTGCTCTGCAATATTTACTGCCTGAACAGCACCAAGGCTCTAACGCCTGCAGAGCAAATACCCATACTCAGCTTTATTTCAATGTGATCCAGCTCTCCTTGTTCATGCATAGCACCAAGCAACTCACCTCAACAGGCCAAGGACCAACTCCATGGAGATTCAATTTTATAACTGAATTTATCTAAGTTTGTCCAGTTGTTTGAACTGTCTACCTCCCGTCCCCCAGTTCTGCAGCTTCCTCAGGGCGCTGCCTTTACATGCAATACATCAAGACCTTTTGACTCGTCCATCCTAGTTTTGTGCCCCACCAACTGCTGTACAAGCGCTCTCTGCATTGCAGGGGAAGGACAAAGGACCACAAGTAGCAATTGCCACTGCACGGGCACCCTAAGGCTCACTTCTTCCCACCCATATATGGAGGTTACCTCCAGCCGCTGTTTTTGAAGCATCCCTACATCAGCAAGCATCCCATCAGCAGGTCTGCTTTTTATTTTTTCAAATTCCTGTAACAGTCATGCTGGGAGACACACGCTCCCTGCTACACTTATTTTCATCTGGGAGCGGATGAAGAGACTTCGCTCCCATTGTTACACAACTCCCCGTCGCTGCAGGGAAAATCTGTCAAACCCATCAGGAGCAGAGACACATACTGGAGTTCGTCACCACCCTTGGCTTGCCAGCAGCTCTCTCCAGATTCGGAGATGTGTCTATGGGGCACTCACCTCTGGATATGTGCTTTCCTCCAACAGGTGCAGGTTAAAAACCAAATTTCTCCAAGCTAGATCTGGTGAGAATGATGCCAGAGAGTTTTCTGCACAGCGCTTGGGCAGATGGGGGACCTGTGCTGCACAGGGACAGAGTCACTCCAGCTGTATGGTAACAACTGCAGCAAGCCGGTTTTCCTAAACCTGGACAGCCTGATCCTTCAGTTTTTGCAAACTGGTCAAAGTGCTTTCTCTCCCTGCAGGATAGGGCAAGATTCACTAGCTTTGATCCTCTTAAATCCTTTTACAAACAACTGCTGAACCCACCAACCAATTCACATGCCTCAGACTCTCCAGCACAACCAAGGAGACTTTCTGGAGTGCAGCCAAGCCCAGACAGGGTCAGCATGCTCAGCACCCTGACCCAGCATGAGCTGCAGCTGGTACCCACAGAAAACCTGGATTCAGCATGACAGATTTCCAATCACAGCATCGAAATACAAATTGGCCCCTTGCTAAAAGCCCAGGGAGCAGGAAAGCTGCACCCTTCAGGACAGCATCCGAAATACTGAAAGTTTGGGAAACAACACAGAAATGTGTAGGGATTTGATTACACAAATTTCTATGCATCATAGATACAGACAGCAGAAAGACAGCAAGAATCTGGGGATGCTCAACCACATGGTACCCAATTGCCCAAAGGCTGGAGGGGGTCAGAAGTCAGTAACACGAACACCCCCACTCCAGCTGCATGAGGGAAGAAAAAAGCTTCCCCAGCCTTTGATGCTATCCCCCTGGCACATCCCCATCCAGCCCTGAAGGACTACGAGCCAGAGCTGTCAATCCTGGAGCAGGGTGGATGGATGGAGGCTTATTCTCATGATACAGCATTTATTACAAGGAGGCTGGACTGACAGAAACTTCAAACTGCATTTAGGACTCCAATGGAAGGGAGAAGCACAAAGTTTCCCACAGACCTCCACTCCTCCCTGAAGGCTCCTGACATGGAAGACCAAGTGGGTTGGACGGATTGTCACAGCAGGCGTTGTGCTCATTTTCAAGGAGGAGAGCAGCTGCCTGCCAGACCTCACCAGCTGCCCTTGCACACCCCCACCATGCTGCAGACTCCCAGCTACAGCACACCGGTTGCCTCGCTGCTCCAAGTCCATTACAGTTATCTACAGAACACTTGGAATCTGTAGGGCAGTAGAAACCAGATAAAGAACTGCTTGAGGCACCAGTGAATCAGTCCTTCAAAGCCTGTTTGCCAAATGCTTCTCCAAAACGTTGCACTTAGGCACACACCTCTGTTTTTAGCGTGCTCCAGGATTAGTGCACATTCAAGACTGTAGACAACTGGATCAGTTTAACTATTGAGTTTCAGTGTTTTGTTCACTTCAGTGGAAACAGAATGATGTTCCCCATTAACTAATTATTACAGCATGAAACAGGTGATCCTTTCAAGACCTCTCAGGAAAGGAAGAGCCGAAAATTCATTCTGCTTGGAACTTACAAAAGCAGAAACAATTCAGAGAGAACTCAAACCTAAATGCAAAGGGGATGGCAGGGGTCACATGTCAGCTAATGGACCAAGACTCAGAAGGCTTAATTTAAATTCCTGGCTCTGGCACAGAAAAGTCATGCTAGCCTCTCAGGAAATTCTTATGCTTGTAGTAATCCTTATTCTTGTGTAGTCCCCCAAATAAAGCACAGCATTAAACACTTCATTCTGCCTACTCTGTTTCTTAACCATAAATGACTTTGAGAGAGGACCCACTTCTTGGCACTCATGCAGAAAACTCAACAGAAGGCAGCCCTCATATTACAATGGGACGCTCAGAGCAACAGTGGAAAAGCCAGCAGATTCCCCACCTTGCATGAGCAGGGAGGTACGAGGATCACAAGGATGAATCAGTGCACATTTCCTTCTTCAGAAGCAACCGGGACCTGCTTGCTGAGACCTGCAGGTTACCCCGACATGCTTTAGGCATGTATCCTTCCATTTGTCAACATTCAGCTCTAACACGGCCCAGTTCCTTACAAGGGCAGGCTCAGATCTCAGGCTGTGCCCTGGCCTACAGCAGCTTGAATCTTCACAGATTCAAGGGAGTCATGTCCAAACAGCCCAGACCCTTCTCCATCCCCGCTGCACATGAGGGATGCACCCACTGAGCATCATGCAGGACGCCACTCTGTGGCCCAGAGACTTTCCTCCCCTTGAAAAGTGTCAGCAGATGCTTGAGCCATCAAATGATTTCTGCAACAGCTCCCTGCTTTTACCAAGGGCCCTTGCAGCATCACAAATACCCAAACTGGGGTCCAGCCTCCAAAAGATACATGCCCCAGGAGTTTCTCCCACATTTGCTAAGTAACGGCAGCTACAGACTTCATTCCCAGGCAGCACCTTTGCATGGCAAGTTACTGATAATCAATATTCTGGGATTTAAAAAAAAAAAAAAAAAGTGTTACTCAGTCTGCCTGTTAAGCTTCCTGCCTGTCCAGGCAGAGAAATCAACTCAATCCCTAAATTAAATTACAGCACAGCCACTGCTTATTCCATGCCAGCAAACAAGCTTCCGCAAGCCAAATACCCAGTATGACGTTGCTGATCCCCGGTGGACTGGACAATAAAGAGTTTCAGCAATTAATTTTAGGAGGGTGGGTTTTGTTCAGTCTTTCAAAAGGTACAGCCATGGTCAAGTGATTTCGCAGATTCTTTTATCAGCTTGGAAGTAAACAGAGCTGTCCCAAGACTGCACAGCCAGGACTGAAATCCCAGCAGCCCAGAGACTTGTGGCCCATTGGGCAGATAATGAACATTCAGAGAGAAGCATGTCAATGAATACTGAAACAAAAGACTAGAAACTTCAAAACATACCTTCAATGTTGGATTATAATTCAAAAGTCTCAAAAAAAAAAAAACCCAAAAACCAAAAAACAGGAATTTCACCTAAGTGATCTCTTACTAGAAAGAGCTACTGAAAAAAATCGTTTTCCATCCTTCCCCTGCTACTCATAATCTTGTTTAAAAAGTACTTGGGAAAAAGGAAAAGAAGTCAAAGTAATTCGATTCATAGCAAGAAACAATGCTAGACTGCAATAAATCAGTGTTGCTGTGTAGCTGTTATAGTGGCTTTTGGAAGTAGAAAAAAAACCTGTAAATTCAATGCTTATTTTTTCTAGAGGAGATGGTAAAGATCCTATCTACTCTTAACAAAAGCAGAAACATTAATCTCAAAGATTTATGTGAAAAGCCTGGAAGAGCAGAGGAGAGCTGCTCTCTTTGTCTCCCAGGAGGTTGCCATGATAGTGAAGTTAGGTTTCCTCTGACAGCAGGGTGTTCCCCATGCTTCTCCTCTATAATGTAAATTACTACAGGGAGGAGAGAGAGGGAGCAAAGGTACCAAACTCACCCATTCTCAGATCGTGCAAGCTCTGCTCTTGGATTTTGAGCACACATTCATCTCTGCAAAATGCACCCTAATTAGCAGATCTCACAGCCAGACAGGATCTCCAAGATGCACCCAGCACTCCCGGAATTTCTCTCTGGGTTCCTATGCGCGGCTCTGCCGCCTCCTCCCCGGGTCCAGCAGCTCAGCCAGCGCCCAGCACCCCAGGACAGCTACGGAGGGGAAGCAGCTCTGTACAGTGTGCAGCATGCAGCCTCATCCCAGCTTCGGGAGGGCGGGAGAGTCCCCCAGCTGAGGCGGTCACTTCACAGCCAGATGTTTTGTAGAATAAACGCAGGGTAAGAGTAAAATACAGCCAAATGACACCTCAGAGCAACACATTCAGTATAAACAAAACCAGTCTACAAAGAAGCAACACTAGATGTGTTTAACAGGCAAAGATTTTCAAACATGTTAAATCCAAGTTTTTCCAGCATAAACAATTCAGCATTTCAGTCCAGTACTTAGTATGCTCAAATGCATGGGGTACAAAAGTGTTTTAGTCAGCATTTGGAGACGGTCAATCCCAGCTTCCAGCATCAAGCACAGCCAGTCTTTGCCAGAAAACATAGCAGGCAAGATAAACTCGTCAGTGTGGAAACAAACTCCTGCCAGTCTGCAATGCCACATGCCATTTCCCGTCTGAACAGCAACGCAGCAGCCAGAGCCCAGCCTCTCCTGGCAACGGACCCTGAAAGTCAGGTAGCCACCAGAGGCAGCAGCCAACAGCAATTTCCCTAAAGTATTCAGAGCTCCTCACACTTTCTGCAAGACAAACGTTTAAATATTTAAGGCTATCATGCAAGTTTAAGCAGTTCTGTTGTTTCAAAACTTGGTGCAGACAGATTGGGAAAGACGTGCCCCAGACTGAGATTTCTGGGAAGACACACCCGCAGCACTCACTCAAAAATGAAATACTCAGTGATGTAAAGTCATTCACAGCACCCGCTGCCGCTCTGTTTACATATGCAGTTCAATCAGGTGCACAGATAAATAATGATTTTAAAATCAGATTAAGACTTGCAATTAATCTTTTGGTTCTGACTAGAGCTATTTTATCCACTACAACATTAGCAATCACCATACATTTTGCAGAGGATAAACAAACAAACAAAAGCAACACAAGCAGTCGCAGGGCAGCAAGCTCTAGGCAGGTGCTTGCACCCAGGCAGCCGACCACCCGAGCAGCCGTGCAGCACCAGCCCGCAGCGCCGGCCGCCCTTACCTCGCCTCCTCTCCCGGCAGCGGCGACTCGCACGAGCGCGGCAGTGGCGGCTCCCACGCCCCAGCGTGGAGCTGCGAGCCCAGTGCTGCCGCCGCCCGCCCGCCGCCCAATGGGTGGGCGCCTGCCCTGCGCCACGGGCGGGCGCTGGCTGAGAGCCACGGGGCGGTGGGGAAGGCAACACAAAGCATCCCATAAACAGGGAACAGGGAAGGGGACCCTCCCTCCCCCCCCAGATAGCTTTTGCTCCTTTATTGCTCGGCACTGGGGAGCAGAAGGCACTAAGGTATGAAGCTTTTAGGTAAGCAAACTCTTTTCTTTATGTATATACATATGTGTGTGTGTGTATAATACATATGTATACTTATTTCATATTTTCTTTATACATAATTATATATAATAAAAATATATAAAGAAAATTATTTGCTTCCTAAAAGCTTTATATCTTACTATAAATTATATACATACATAAGATATACACACATTATATAATTCATATATATACAAATACACACATATATTAATATATATTTACCTTTATAACATTTATCTTTATCATTATAGATTAAATACTCTCAGCTTGTCCAGCCAAACAGCAACAGAGCTTGTATTTTGTTTGATGCACTTAGTTTGGGGAAGACTTTAAGACCACCAGAAGCTTACAGAGCAACGAGAAGCCAGATCTATTTGGCCTCAGCCCGTGCTGCAGCAGGATGGTGCCTACTATTTCACCCCACTGTTCCTCCAAACAAATTCAAAACAAAACACAACACAACCAAATAAACCACCCAACAACAAAACAAAACAAACAAAAAACAAATAACAAGACAATCAAACGTGGTCTGAATGGGTGGTAAATACCAAGTTCAGAGCTGGTCCACATAGCAATATATTGCATTACCTCAACAATTAATCCCAGTCTGCTCCAGAGGAAAACACAGACAGACATCTACTACCAACCAAAAAGACACAAGCAACGGAATGCACTTTTTTTTTTTTTAAACTGATCCAATGTACAGGAACAGAATCAATCACCAAAAAGGTTAAGAGGGATTTCCAAAGAATAACCACATATTTCAGAAGTTTCCTTTCCTGATAAGTCCACAATGCCTGAGCCCTCCTACAGTGGAAAGGAGAGGATGTCACTTACCAATAAACAGAATACTTGAGTTAGTGAGGAATTTAAAGAACTCATGACCATTATAAAAATTAAAAATACTTGACCCATAAGCTCATTGTTTTTCTTTTTTTTTTTTCCTTTTTTTTTTTTTTTTAATTACATCAGCCAGGAAAGTGAGTCATTGCCTGGTCCTATTTCCTGGGCATCCCCTGAAAATTTAGCTTCCAGCTGTAAAGTTTCAAAAGTGGTTTAAAAAAAAAAAAAAAAAACCCCAAACCCACAACCTGCCAGCTTCCTCAGGATGGTAAATATAATGAAAACCAAAATAAAGGTTTTTAAGACCAGAACTGCAGCTGCAACATAGAAAGAAAGAAGTTGGCTTGAAAAGCACTTTTGTACTCCACACATCAGGTTGCCTGTGCATCAGATGGGGTTAGGGAAGAGCAGCTTCAATGCCTCTCTGACTTGCATCAGCAACTGGGTTCAGCATGGTGTCGTCCCCTGGGTGCAAGGAGCTCGCCTGGCTGCTCTGGCCCACAACAACAGAGCCTGTGAAGTCCTGGGACAAACATGCAACAAGAGTGAAGAAACTTATTTCAGGAAGTTTAGTCTCTCTGTTTTTGCTTCAAGTGTGGGCACACCAGAGAGTATAAACTCACACTAAGTTTTAGGAAGCACCGAGGCTTTGGGGCTTTACAGGTCTTGGAGGCAGTGTGCAAAAGCTCAGCTCCCCAACTAGATTGTGATTTCTTCCATCAAGCCCTGAAGGAGCAAGGACAGAGCTGTCGCAGGAGCAATGCCTGCTCTGGGGAGGGAAAAGTAAAACCTCCTCCCCTCGCCTCTGGCATCCGTGTTGCTGGGAGAGAAAAGCAGCACCTGCAGGTTTGTAGGCAGCAGACCCACGCTGCAGAGGGAGACAACTAAAAGCCACCAGCCCCTGGAGCTTCAAACCTCTACTTATTCAATTTTCTTTTCCGGGTAGGAGTAACACACCCTACGTGGCTGATAACTGCCACTGTTCCTTCTGCCGGGGAGGGAAAGGGCATTGCTACCCGCTGTCCTCAGCCGGCGCAGATGCTCAGCGGCTCCAGGGCGAGGAGGAGAAGTTGAAGCTGCGCACATGGGGTGTGCGTGAAACACACGTATCCTCCGCATTTGTACAGGATCAGCAGCAGCCACTTTTTCTGCAGCTTTAAAAGCACTCAGCTCTCTAAATATCCCCAAACCCAGTCTCGGTGGTGCAACCTGCAATTACACTCGAACTCAAAATAGTTCTTTGGCCACACCAGCACCACTCCCCACTGCGTCACGCCCCAGCACCCCTCCCGGCTGCTTCCTCCAGCACAGCCAGGCAAACGCGGCTCCCCGCCCTCTTCCAAAACAGGATTTTTACGGTCAGCCCATGCGCCAGTGTATTTTCCTCTTTCTCCCTCTCTAAGAAAGCCTTTTAGGGAAGCACAGGATGCCTGAGGTGCTCAGAGGTTGCTCTGATTGGGTGACAAAGCATCCGCTCTCCTGCATCAAGCGGAAGACACCCATACCCTGGCAAGGGGGACATAGGGGATAAGAAGCCCTTCCCTCATCACTGCCAGCAACCCAGGAGCGCACATCCCATCGCAGAGGAACCTGACCGCAACACACCCCAAATCAACCACTTTCATTAAAACAGCAGGATCTCCTGCAGGAGATCCAGTTATGTGGCTGAAGCAAGAGGATCCATTAAGGCTAAGACCTTCATCCCCTTCCACCCGGTTGATTTGGTTTGCTGGCACTGCTCATGTCTAGGAGGGATGCAGAGAGGCACCAATCGTGCCAGCAGCCCAGACCAAAACCCACACTTGGGGAGGACAGCAGTGCCATCAGGGTTGGCAGCACAGGACGTCACCAGCAGCAAAACACCCTTCAATTGCAGGGAGGTGCTGACTCACCGGGACAGGATCCCTCCAGCGCATCGTTGCGCAAGGGCACGTCTCCTCCCTGGCTCCAGCTGCCAAGTTTCGCTGGGAGGCCACTAACATGTATTTGCCCTCCAGGGGTTACTCAGCGAGAGCTGCAGGTGACGAGGCAACAGATGGGGTAGCCCAGGAGTCACCTCGTCCTCTCATCTCACCCCCGACCCTGGAAAACAGACCCTGACAAAGCTCTGGGGGAGGAAGGGATGGTCCCACACCGTGGCCTTGGGTTACAGAGGGCAGGTGGCCCCCACAGCTCTCCCCAGAGAGTCCTACCCCCTGCTCCTGGGCACCAGGACTCTCCTGTCCCCTCCAGAACTCTTTTCTACCCCTAATTAGCAATGCCAAGAGATGCAACGCTAACGCTGGAAACTATACAAGATAATTAGTGAAACCCCCGGCGATGCACAAGACCCCCACACATTATACGAGCCCTAGCACTTTTTAGGAAGGGTTTTGCCTGCAGGCACCTCCAGCTCCTGCTTCAAAAAGCTGTTTGCTGGGCTCCACTCTGCCATCCAGCCAGGTGGTGCATGGCACGCTGTGCCCCGCCCCCGCTCCCCTCCTCGCCCAGCATCCCCATGCTTGAGAAACCCCCATGCCTAAGGGACAGGCTACACTAGACCCAGCAGAGCATCAGCACCTGCTCCCAGCCCCTTCCGCACCCACCCGCGCCCACCCAACGATGCTGCACCACTGCCCCTGCTCTCACCACTCCACGGGCCTCCAGCAGCAGCAAAGGTGGCTCAGCCCCTGCCCCGGCCCAGCCCTTGCCTGCTCTGGTGCTGCAGATGAGTGGCGTGAGCTGGGGAAACGGGAGAAGTAACAAGCAGTTCGAAAAGGCAGCATTATTCAAGACAAACTTTTCAGCCTTAGTCACCTGCCCTGCAGCAGTACACTCATGCATCCTGCATTCTTTGTCTTTTTACCACTTAACAGCTGCTTGGTGTACCAAGCATTTTCAAGAGCATTCCCCTCCTTCAAAAGAGAGGGAGGGGACAGGGCGAAAAGAGTAACTAGTTGGAAGAGAAGCCAGGTAACCTAAATAGTTTATTCTATACATCAGAAAACACCTGACACAAGTCAGGGCTTTAGAGAGCAAAGCTGATGGTCGGCCACCTTCTCACGAGGACTGGGATCAGTGACCACTTACCAAGCACCAGGTTCTCCCCTCCCCCAGTTCTGTCCACATTCTCTTTAAAGATAAGGATTTTAATGAAGTTATGCACAGATGGATAGAAGCATTCTCCTTTGTGCTTTTTAACACAAATTGAGGTTTTATGCACTTCTTGCCTTCACCTTCAAATGCTGACCAACTGCAAAGTACATTCCATCAACAAACATCTATAGAAGGATTTGACAATGAAGGAGCAAGTATTTGACCTTAAGTCCTCAATTTATCAGTCTAAAGAAAAAAAAATATATCCATCTTTGCTAGATTTCCCCCTTAAAAGCTTTCTGAGCTACTCTTTCAACAAGCCTGTCATCAGGAAGAAAGCAAGACATTAGTCAGGCTCATGCTTATTTAATAAAAACCTGCATATACAATTGGGTCTGAAAGCTTGTCTTTATTTTTAAAATGCTTGCAAACTAGAATACAACTTTGTCGTGTAAAACAAATCTGAGGACTTGCCCAATCTACCCTGTGCTCCAGCAGAGCTCAGCACAGTAATTAACTGACTAGCTATTCACAGCTTAGAGCAGGGAGCCATGCAGTCACCAGAGAAGTCAGCAAGTATGCCCAGAACACCGTGCAAAGGATATCTCATGTCTTGCTGTTTCATAAGGAAATCAGAGGCTCCACTGATGTCAGCTTCAGGAAATGAGCCACAAGCAGACGATGCCGGAAGCAGGCTTTATATTTAGTACTGAGTCACCCACTTTATTAAATTCTGAAGACAGAGGTGGGTTTGGAGAGGGGATACACGGAGGTGGTGGGGAGAACAAGTTATTCCCTTGAGATCATGGGCAACAGGGAGTACAGGGGTTTGTTTTGTTTATAAAGCAAGAGCGAAACTACAGATGAGCTGGGAACGCTTTCTGCACTGTCACTGCTAAAAGCTTGTCCTATCTGCTGCGTTTCACAGGCAGAAGCCAACACCCAAGCTGCTGCAGGGGCACACAGTACTGTTGGTCCCACAGGCCTGAGCAGGGTGCTGGCAGTCCTGGGGCACTTTCCCATCCTGTCTGCAACGCCTTCTTTCAGCCAAAGCAGAGGCAACAGAAAGGAACCCGGAACAGAAAATATTTTTAAGCCAGTTTTGCACCTCCACCTGACCCACCACAAAGCGCACCTTGCACCTGTCATGGCAGTTGCAATAAACTGGCTCCAAGGAAAAGGCTTTTCTTTGGGCGATTACAATGGCATGAGATGAAGGCTGATGAGGACTGAAGCACGCACAAAGGAGACCTGGACACAGCAGAGCTACATCCAAGCAGCGCAGGCATCAGTGCAGGCTGCCTGCAGACCACAGACCACCCTGCCCAACCCCCAGAGAGGGACCAGCCCTGCATGGCACCCCAGCTGCAGCAGCTCAGCCACACCACGGACCAAGCCACTAGAGAAAGGAAAGGGCCAGGGAAGAAGCCAGGGAGGCAGGTGGTCTGTCAGGAGGGTCTCGCAGGCATAAACGCACTTTTGCAGCTCTCACTTCAAATGCCAGGGCTGACCATCCTTTCTGTGGTTTAGGCATTCCCCTGCTCAATTAGAGAAGACCGTCTAGAAGAATATCCACATTAAGTCACTACTCAAGGAAATAGTGCTTTACACTGGAATCCTACTATTACAGAACACAAGCGACTGCCCAAAGAGGTTTCTAAGCAGCCAAGCTGTTCTGATCCATTTTCTGACAATGCCCAATTTAGTCACATTTACAACTGAGACATATGAGATGTCCACATGTAATTTATTTCATGAGGATACAGCCCAGGTTACTTTGCAAAAGCTGCAGTTTAATAGAAGTGTAGTTCTTTGTATCAAGGTCTTCTGACGTGCAGAAAAAAAAGTTTTAAAAAATACAAAGAAAAAGTTTTATTTACATTTATTTACAGAAAAAGTTTTATTTATTAATAATTTTTATTAAAAAAATTTTATTTATTTACACAATACAAACTGCAGAAGTACAGATTTGTTCACCACAGGTTCGTATCTTCATGCACGTCTGTCATAAGCCTTATTACCTCCCATCAATAATGAACTCTGTGTAGTCTGAGCACTGGCAACAACTCTGCAAACTTTTCAGCTACTCAGGCCAGACTTTTCCAAGGAGAAGACCCACTTATCACATACTAAAACAGACACTGTTACCAAACCCAAGCAGCCTACCTCATTTTGATTTGAAAACTCAACAGCAAACAAGAACCATCTCTAATGCCAAGCACAACCACTGACTTGCCTACAGAAGCAGCCTATTAGACTACTAAGCAGAAAGTAAATTGGTATAATCTTAAAAATAAGATTACAACAGCAAAAAGGATGTGGCTCTCAAAATATATCTGTAGACTGTAGCAAGACTGGCAATTATGCAGAACCGGAGGTCAGGAACTGCGTAACATCTTCCACCTATATGCGAGATGAGGTTACACCACTTCGGTCACAGCCTGCTCAGACCATGTCAGTAGACATTTGGCCAGCTGTTGACCACTGTCCAAACCAGTTTGCTGCAGAACAATCTTGGCTAGTGGCAAGGCTGTGGGAGGCAGCCACTGGGTGGCTCTTCAGTCCCACACAACTCATCCGTGGGTCACCTACCACTATCAGAAAGGTTTCACCGCTGGGGAGACAAGGCAAAGGTGGTGCAGTCACAGATCAACCTGGGGAGCAGTCAGGCACCCAGCCCAGCACAACAGAACCTTTAAGCAGTAACTGATATCTCACCCAGGCATCCTGCCAGATGCTGGAGGTAGCCAAGAGCCATAAGACAAGAAGATTTTGGCATATGGCTCATTGTGTTGTGCAAGCGGGCCTATGAATTCAGCTGCATTGGACTAGTCCAGAATCTCATCTCGAGGGACCTTGAAGCTTTTCCTGGTATTTAGCTTGAGGCTAGACTTGTTGGCTTTCCTCACAACTGCTCCTTTTGTCTCAGATCCCAACAGAAAAATCTTCTGTAGGATGGATCTGCTGGAGAGGCCAACTCCAGTGGCTCCTACAACCATTGCACTCTTTTCAGATGTGTAGAAAGATGAGAGAGAGATGGATTGCCACTCACACATACAGTGCAAGTTATCACCCATAGCCTTCAGGTCCCTAGACTGCCATCTTCAACACACAGGTCATTACGCTGCTAATTAGTAAGCTGCCTTGTATTTTCCAGCCCATAAAAAAAAAAGCTACTGCTAGCAGACTCATCTCTGTGCTGTAAAGCCATTCTTTGCTTTGATTGTGGATTTCTTATACTCTAAAGTCCACTACTGCTGCTGCAGTTTAATATTTTATGAATTACTGAGGGGGGGAAAAAAACCCTCATCTTTCCAAGTTTAAGAAAAAAAAAAAAACCACCTACAGATCCCACATGAAGCCAAGTCTAAACAGGGCATACTAATTGATAGAAGGCACAAAGCAACCATGCAGCTCAGGCAGGAGCTGTGAGCAATAACACCATGAGGTACAGCAAGGATTAGACCAAAGAGATGCAAACACTGATCCAGAATGTTATCTGCAAATGCGACACGTGAAACAGCAGTGCACTGCTAAGTGCCAAGTTGTTTTCAACCCAATGCACAAAGCCTTAATCGCTAAAATGAATTATTGACCAGTGCCAGTCATAAAGACTCTTGCATAACAGGGGGTTTCAATGCCATTAGTACAGGGTTGAATCTCACTCCTTTTCATGGCTGTCCAAGAACTTTTTATATAGACCTTCAGAAGGCAGGGAGCAAACAGACTGACTAAAACTGTCCTGTATCACCCAGAAAAGGGTTATATACCTCTTGGAGAAGAAAGAGGCAGAGAAGGAGGCAAAAAAGGCTATGCCATTAGCAATGGCTGTAAATGGGGGCAAAGTAGGCTGAGTGCTGCTGTAACCACCTGGCCAGGAGAGCTATGGTAACTCCCAAGAGCTTCTTAGCCAGGCATAAGCAAAGTAAGTTTTTCAAGTTTTCAACAAGTAGTCTGGCTACGCTGCCTTTGCTAGAGCATTTGGTTTATATTAAACAGTGGCAATAGCCCAGCTGGAAATTAGATCAACGAGAACGTTACAAAGGGGTAGGCAGCAGCAGGGCAGAGGCAAGGATTGCACTGGAACCTCCCATCCGCATCCCCGAGGAAAGCTCAATCCCAACCTGGGCCAAACAGAGCAGAAAGGAACAGGCTAAAGTTTAGGTCAGACATTCAGGACACTTAAAAATACTTTCATTTTTCAGAAGGCCCAGTTTCCCCTTTCTCCTCTATGGAAAGGTGAATTTTACCTGAATGAAGACTCAAGCTTGGTCATTACTTTCAGGAGCACTAAAAGACACGAATACATGTCTAGCTGTATCTGTATTTGTTCTCTATTGACCTCCTTCAAAATGGTGCTATCACAGAAAAAGTTCTTGAAAGCAGGGCCAACGTTCTCCCTGCCCGTCTGTGCAATCCCAGTCGTAACAGGATAAGTTTACATACACCTTATGTATTTCCTAAAATGAAGTCCTCGCAATCTATTTTTGGAGGCAAAACATTTTGTGCACAATTCGGGAAGAAAGAGCTTAATTGCAATATTGCTTTTGAACTCACTTCCTTCATTTCTAGGACCAGCTGGAGACAAGCACCTTGTTCTATGTTGGGTCAAGGAAATGTTTAACTACAGGATTTATGGTGGAATATATATATATATATATATGTATATTCCACCGCAGCACTGCAGCTGCCCAGCAGTTACAGCAGAAGGCAAACACTGTTTTAACTCAAAGAAAACAGCAACAGACTCCAGTATCAGCCTGCTCATTAGGGTCCTGCTACAGAGGCTCTGAGGCAGGAGAGCATCCAAGCCTGTCCCTGGGACGAGACTCAGCATCCTGGAATCTCAAAACCACAGCCCTGCTCCAAACCCAAACAACACTCCACAGACCCTTCCCGGCTGATTATCAGGAAGGAACGCAAGATTGCAGCAGCAGCGTAAACAAGGACCCAGGATTTATGATCTTTCAGATGTTGTTTAGCCAATGACCAAGCCGAAACACTGCTTCATGAAATATGAATGCCAATTACAGGGATGGGTAGCTTGAATTCAAGTTTCCACTTGGTTAGTGCTGTTCTGGAAACACTGAAAACTTCGGTGCTCACCCAGCAGTTTCGCCTGCTGGGAGGGGCTGCCCCGAACCCTCGCAGCAAAAGCGGGGCAGCAACTGGGACTCATTACACCACTCCGTCAACACAAATAGCATCACTCGTGGCCACTACTCCTGCCACTAATGATCCAGAGTGTTACAAGAGACTTCCAGCATGCAGCAGCAGGATCACACCTCATCTTGTCAGCTACTGCAACGCCAAGCTAAAACAATGTTTAAGGAAAAGGGCATACAGACAAGCAGGGCTGTAGCTGCAATTTTCAGATTCCAACACAACAGGCACAGAAGAACATGCAAGTGGCACACAGGTGACAGTGCAACCTTGTTCCACAAACACTCCACTGCACATCACCTTTCACCTAATCCAGAAAGGGTGCAAGTTTCTGTTATCCAAGGTCTTCAACTTGCATTTTAAACATTTTGTGCATTCAACTCTGGAGAGCCCTAAGTTAATCCCTAACATATTGGCAAAAATATGTCCCACATATATAAATTTGAGAGCAGAATCACATGCCTTCCTATTCTCCTTCTAGTATCAAAATACTTTTCATATGTTGATCTTAAAAAGGGAGAACAAAGGGGATTTTTCTTAAGCTTTGTTTCCTGCCATCTCAATGAGATGCTATAATTCCAGTAGGAATCTAGAGGACGTCCCTAGAGCTCTGCAATTGATTACCTTCTTCTCCTAGCAGGACAGCCTCCCCATCATCTGGAGCCAAGGCAACAGAAGCGATTCTGTCAAATAAAATGGGCAGGAGCCCCACAAGCGGGCCCCAGGGCAAGAGAAGGATTACCTACTGCACACCAGAGCCAAGCACATCCCAGCTGCTGCACCGGTGTTCACTGACACCTCCTGCAAAGCTCAGCATCTCCCTGAACCACAGCCTCATCCAGCACCTGGTATTGGAAAAAGTGGTACAGAGCAGCAGCACTTCTGACGTCACTCTGCTTGTCTCAGCAGAGACATCCCAGATCACCAGATTTTCTTCTTTATGCTTTTTTTTCCTGAATTGGTGTTTTGCAGGTTTTCCTCGTCTTGACCCGCATCTGCAATGGGCAACAGCTCACGTTGCCTCATTTAAGTTCCTGTATTTATATAATTTTTCAAAGCAGCTTAGCTAGCATTCTTTTCAAGAAAAATAAAATAAAATAAATCAGTTCCCTTTAGCACAAAAATGTCTGTAGTAAAGAAATAACTGCAGGAGTCAGTTTTTCCACTTTAAGTATTTGAGACGTGAACTAATAGCCCCTTGACTCTCAGCTAAAGTAAAAACATGCAACTAAGTTAGACAAAGGCTGAAGGCTTTGTCCCTAGACTTTGGGAGGAAAAAAAAATCCTCCTACTGCCCTTCTTCAGTCAGTTTCATGACTGTTTACAAAGGTTTTTATAAACGAGACAATATTTCCCATCTTGAAGTTTTTTACAGTCTAGCCTAGATTAGAAGAACCAGAAACAGAACAGGCCAAGGCGGAGCCCACAGAAGTTGAAGAGAAAGAGACGTTTCAGAGAGACGTTTGATCATCAAGGTCATGTAAACCATTCCAGGCCCATGAAGCACGCCAGTCAGAAATAGCCGTGAAACAGGCACCAGGCAGGGGCTCCCTGCCCTCCTCCTGTCTCTGTTCTTCCCGCACGCTCCCTGCTCATTTATTTATCCAAAACATCCATAGGGGCTCAGTGCCAAGCTGCAGGCTTCCATGGCCAGGGGCTTCCAGCCCCACATCCTGCAAGCACTGCATGCCGCTGTCCCCGGCAGGGGCCAGCGAGCGGCTGGCATTGCTACTGCTCTGTGAAACAACTCGCTGCCTCATAAGCGTGGCCAAGGACAATGGAAAACAACATAAAACAAGGCAAGAAGTCAACAGTTGAGATTCACTAGGCAGAGAACTGATGCCCAAAGCAAGGAGACACTCGGCCCATCCCTCTGCTATCCCAGGGCCAACCACTCTGACTTGCCTGAGAAGCCTTGGCTTTGGGGCTTGGCTTTTCTAATAGGTAGTGGGGGGCATGAGATCACCACACCAGTCACTGATCAACCTCCTGCCNAGAGGAAGGGTGTGTGGACAGACAGGACAGCACGGGAGGCTGCAGGGCAGAAGCAGTCTCTGAGCCCTTGTAATTCTCTCAAGCTGAGACGTACCTAAACTGGCAGCATAATGCCAGAGCAGCCCCAAAACATTGCGGCTGTTCTTCCTGGTCATCAAAACGCTGGTCAACATGAATGCAGGCAGATAAAAGGCTGTGCTTTGGGGGCAGGATTGCTATCTCCCGCTGAATGCACAGCCTCCAGCCAACTGAGCAGCAAAAATGCCCTTTCTCCCCTGACTCCCTGCCAAGCTCATACAACCAGGCAGCACAGCACCTTGCTCCGTGAAAGCACCTCCCCATCCAGGAAACCCTTCCAGCCCCAAACTCTCCTCCCAGAGAACAGAGACTCAGGGTCCTCCTGCCACCCACAAGACACCTTGCTATCGCACCAAGATGTCTCCATCTCAGGTAATGAAGCACAATAACTTCTGCCACTGTTTTTTTTTCCCCACAAATGCCCAAGCTGAGGTAGGCATTTAAAGAAGAAAAAAAACTTGACTTCTTCCTGCATCTGAGGGTCAGCGGTGCAGCATCTATCCCACCCATCTAGCTAACCCTCTCCACTACCAAGGATGGACCAGGAGCTCCTTTCAGGCCACTGGACTGCAGTGGGGGTCACCAGCCTACAGTTTTCAACTCTTTCAGTTCCTGCAAGAAGCATGGCTAAAACTTTGTTCAATCTCTGCGATACCTATATGGGCAGCAGTCAGACACACGGTTGTGCACCTTCCTGACACGGGTCACCATAACGCTTTCTGGTGCGCTAGCAGCAGATTTTCCGAGGCATTTTGCAGCTGAAGGGCTTCCCATGACTGCCAGTGCCCCAGAAGTCAAGACGTGAACATGTTGTGCATAGTTTACAGCCTGATGAAAAGAAAGGCTATTTTTAATCCAAGCCCATTTAGGGTGGGGCTCAGTCTCTGACCAGGCCAAAAAGCCACTATAACCCACAAGACCAACATCTGGCAACCTTTGCTTGCAGGCTGATGTCTGTTCTATTTTGGGGATGGGAGGAATTTAGAATAAAAAGATATATAAATTCAAAAACAAAGGTGGCTATGAAAAGTGAATAGAGGGAAGGGCCAGACTTATCCTGTGTATTTTAAGTCTAAAGAACAAGGCTGTAAAAGAACATAAATCAGAATTACTTTATTTTCTATTTCTGAGAGCAGTTTACGAATTACCATTTATAACATGGGCAGAGAACAGAAGAGTGCAGCCCCAGAATATTTTGTACGGGAGCCACAGTCAACCTATGGCTCCTTGCACACCAGTGAGAGCCCTGAGAGGATGAGACAGGGAAGCAGTCACCAGCCACGGATATACAACCAGGATCCTGAACAAGGTTTTCTGTTTCTGACACCAGTGCAACAGCTGTTGGGACACCAACATCTTTTCTGATGTTGGGATTGCAAAAAAGGCAAAGCAGAGGCACCAAAGTGACCTAAGGACTGGAAAATAAGACAAGTTTTGCTTATTTAGGGTTTATTGCCAACAGGCAACCCACCCAGAGCAGAGATGTTTTAAATGCTCTCAGTACCTAAATGAGAGCAAGATCACATGGACTTCCTGCATAAACAGACCACTATGTTTTACTTGTGACGGGCACCGTCCCAACAACTCCTTTGGTTAAAGGCATTCAACCCAATTTGACACAACCATTTACTTCACCATGTTATCCCCACCCTCCTTGCAGTACAAAGGTCACTTGTCTAAAAGGGTGCACATACAGCTTCTCTCACTGTCTTGATACTCCTTTAACATCCATCCATAAACCGCAAAACACTCACATTGGCATCAGCATCTCTAGAGCTCCTTCTTTGGCTGACCAGGGCTGGATTATTAACCTCGTTAAGAAGTCTGCAATTACTTCTCTTTGCAGAATGCAAAAAGAGCAGAAGAGAAAAGACAGTACACTGCTAAATGCACTGCAAATGCTAAGCACGTTTCCATTATCTTCCCCCTTTGTTTACCCACCTTCTTTAGCTATACTTGTAATCCATCTCCACTAGAAAAGTGATTATTCAGTGAAATAATGACTATGAGCAGTCAGACTAATGAGAACCAGAACAAAGTTGAGCGATGTACCTGAAGCACGACTGTCATTTCAGTCATGGGCCTCCTAGAAAAAAAGCCAACACCCAAGCAGCACTGTTAAGTTCAACCCAGATTTCATTAGCATAGCAGCAAGACTGGAACCCAGATGCCTACTAAAACTAGGTAATATGTTCGTGGCCAACATCGCTTCTTCCCTCCTTGTTCCACCCACAAACGACAGCACATACTACCTGCTCTCTCACTTCCCATCACAATGTACCACATGTGATCAAGGAAATGGTGAATGATACAGCAAACTATTTTCAGCTTTAAAAGAAACAAACAAAATAAAGCTTACTTCAAAACATCAGAAATTAGGCTTCCTGCAGAGACACTACACCTTATCTTCTCCCGAAGATCACAGTAATAGCCTCTCTTCACAGCTTTGCAGGGACTTCCAGGAGCATCTGTGAGCTGTCAGTCTTTTTACAGGAACAAAAACCTACTGAAGAGGCAGGAAAAACAGCTGTAAGCATTTCAAAGAAGGAAATGAGACGAGGAGACTGGTTAGAAGCATATGGCCCATATGGATTGACATGAGCAACCGGCCTCAGTCCTAACCAGAGTTTCACATCTCAGCCAGTTGTCCTGCTTCCCACATCCTCAGCTGCATGTCAAACCAATAATTATTCTACTTCTTCCATACTGACTGCCGAATGCCAGTAATGCATGTGCCACCATGCCCTGCGGGGACAGTTGTGATGGTGCACGATCACATGCCACCTAGGCATGGCCCATGAGAGGACACAGCCACTGAAAGGTGGAGATAAACTAACAGGAGTGAGCCAGCAAAACAAGCAAAAGGGAAAGAACGGCTCTAGATAGCTCCATCTCTGCCAATAGCGACTCCCATGAGGACACAAGGGCCACCTCTTCATCTTTACACCACTTGCAAACCCAGTGACAAAACCAGCTTGGAGCAGACCAAGCATTAACCCAAAAAATACAGACCTGAACCACTAGTTGTTAGGGGAGCACACATGATATAATTCTTCCAAGCGGGCCAGACAAGACTTGCTTGTCATTCTTTGCATTTTTAATCTATTATCAAAAAAGCCAACAGATTACAGGCTCCCAGGACCGGTGGATGCCCCAGCGCCCTGTCTGGGGAGGTGCACACCCCTCTCGTGGGACCAGACCCGAGGGACAGGGTAGACCAGGCCAAGCAGGCAGCCCAGCCCGTTGGCAGCACTGCCGTCAGCCGTGCCCTCTGCGGGAAGAGCTTAAATACCTCCACCAGCAGCAATTCCTCAGGATCAAACAGCGTGGTATTAACAGAGCACAGATCGGCACGTGCTCTCTGCCTGTCCTACTCCCCCTGCCTTTGAAGAGGAGACTTCTGTCTTCCTGCTCCATTGATTCAGAGGGTTTTCTCGCTCAGCCAGCACAAGAAGACAGTTTGCTGCTTACATGGCTGGCAGATCACACACAGCACACCAATCTTGTTACATCAAACACCAGAAGAAATCTCAAACATAATGGGCAGCGCTTGCTGCCGCACACATGCCCAAGTCCCACCTTGGGGCTGCAATCAAGCTCAAGAGAAACGGCATATCCAAATGACCACAAACCCAAACGTGTGGAGGAAAAGACACAACAGTAGCACATTCATGGGCAGCAGTCACACGGCTGCCAGTGACTACAGCCACTCACTGTCAGCTGAGCTGCCTCTGCTCAGAGCACCTCCAGGACAGAGAGTCAGCATCACTTCTCCCAGCCACACCACCCAGAGCCCAGGTGTTGGTTACACCATCACTCAGCTGCCTCCAGTCCTGACATCACACCTCTCACCCTTCCCACCTATTCACATACCAACGAGAACAGAGGTGCCTCTGGGCTGGAAAGGGCTTTAATGGTGCACGCAGGGAGAGCTGATGGCTTGTGAGAGGCTGAACAAATCGTTGGGACTGGCAGAGGGGGGAACAGTCCCCCCACGCACCCAGCCAGCAGCGCTGCACGCCGAGCTCAGCCACGAGCTGGTCACAGCAAACACAGCCACGGCTGCTTGTGCAATGCTCCAATTCCCAAAGTGTCAACAGGAACATATGTGCAAAAATGTCAACAACAGATGCCTATCTAAGGGTTTGGGGAGCCAGGGCTAGGAGAGAGAGCAAGGTGATATTGTGTCATTCTTTAGAGTAACCCAACAAAAAACTTCATACATCCTTGCATCACCCTCATTGCAAAACTAAGACCAACTCTTTTTCATCTACTTGAAATGAAGGGAATGTTTTGCTCTGCACGTGCATTAAGGTTGTTTGATGAACTTCTTTCAAATTCAGCATTTAACTCTATTGTTCACACAGACCTAGCAGTAGACATTTCTGGATTCATGTTTGGCTTTTTGAAGTAATTAGCAACTTTCTTTAACTGCTCTATGAGCTCAATGTCCATATTCAGTAGTATCTAGTTCAATTCATACATAATAGTACCTAGTACACAAAGTTCAGTAATTAGTTCATAAACACTAATACATCACATTGCAGCTGTTCCCATGATGGTAAAGAACTTCTCAGTTGTAACCAATAAGTTAAAAATTAATCTGTTATTGCAGGTTGATAGATTGTCAGTCACATGTTTAAACAGCTGGCACTGAACAGAAAGATGAGAGCCTCCCTTTCCATGCTGGATTACTGCTCTAGTACACACAGAGGTAAAGGTAATACTCAAAGCCCAAACATAACATTAATTTAAAAAGTTTCTTTTGCTGTTAATTGCCATTATGTGGCACACAGCTAAACCCAGTTGCAGCCAAATAAAACAAATGTCACTGGTCCACCTGCCTGCAAACTGCAAAGCAACAACGTAGCACACGGAATCATACTGTCCCTCCTTTTCCACATCTGCTTTCTCTCTTCTTGATCCAAAACATCCCCAGGTCTGTGCATTGGGTTAACCTTCTTTCCCACACCACAAGTCACCATTGAGAGCCATTAAACACAGCACTGTAAATTACCTCTGCTCTGAGGTGCTGCCTGAGCTGGGACTGTGTGTTACAGGGCTTTGGTACAGCTATATGAAATCCAGCCTGTGCTGGAATAACGCTAATAGGCCAGATGCTGCCCTACCGTCACTTCCTTTGCCACAGGCAGCTCCCAAGCAATAAAGCCAAGCCAATAGGCCTGTATCTGAAGAGGGACAAATCTCCCAACAGGATTCTGGTCCACAGCGCTCAGCATTTTAAAAAGGAGAGAGATGCAAAACATTGTAACTTAAAAAAAAAAAAAAATCTGAAAAACTTGCTGTGAAACACAGAACTACCTAGGGTGCTGGGTGTTTTTTTTTTTTGGTTTGCTTTTGCTGAAAACACAGCCTTTTCATGTTTCTCCACCTATCATTCAATGCTATACAAAACAGGTTACCAAGAACACAGATAAGGTATACTCAGGCAACTTCATCAAGTTAACTACTACCATCTGAAATATAACCACCAAAACAACCTCAGAGGCTAAATGAGGCTGTCTTAAGTGATAAAGGGTACTTTCTACTGATCGCTACCATTATTTTAATAAGGAAGTGGATTAAGATACCTATATAGATAATAGAAATATCACAGGCGGTCCCTCCCCAAGCTCACTGCCAACCATGTAAAAAGGAAAGCGTTTCTTTTCTTTCATAAGCTATCCACATTAGCAAAAAAATGCACCTAAATGCACTGATGGAGCTTGCAAGTAGAAGTACTTGTGGAGCACTTGCAATTTTACTGTACAAGTTTTATTATACAAGTGGATTACTATACACTTAGATCACTGGCAGCTGAGCAAAATTACTGTCCCTAACATTCTTTTTGACCAATCATTAAAAGTTGCATTCTCATTTGCTTCCTGAAGTCAGAACAGTTGTGTTTCCATTTCTCTGAAGCAAGTGAAGTTGCTGCATGAGAGCCAAGTAAACACGGGAAAGAGTTACTAGAAGATCCCGTTTGAGTGGATGTGGCATCAGACCCATTTAACAAGGCTGCAATTCCTTCACTCACCATCTTAATCTCACAACAATTGAAACCCGGAGCAGAGAAGTCAGTAAGCGAGCCCCAGGGGAAGGAGTTTCTCTGCATTTATCCCAAATCCAAGCATCTATCAGACAAATACCTAATGAAGTCTTCAGTCCCCAGAGCCCTCCCCACTGTGAAGCTAATCTAGACAAAACTAGTAAATAGGTTTCTGGAGTTCTGGGCATTCTTTAATCTGGGTAGATATTTGCATACTTTATAGGCGGGAAAACTTTGTCAGATTAGCTTTGATAAGAGAACAAAGACCCTGGTTAAGCACAATTCTTTATATCTAGCACTAAATAACTGAATTTAATAATCACATTATGATCTTTTAACCCAGACAAAGAATGAGTAATTCGTCTTTCACAAGCAGAGAATTCTTTCAAAGGAGCTCAGTTACAACTAGACAACATCCTCAAATTGTTAAACTTTTGGCAAGATTAATGGGTGGTGATAACAGCAGTGGTTCAAAAAAAGATTTCTCTTAGTAAGTTATTCTCAAGTATATTTTTCTGAAAAGTATTCAAACGCAAACCAGCAGATCTGAAATTTAAGTTCTCTGTGCACACACCACACTGAAGTCCATCAAACTCCCCTGGGGCTGAAATCAGCTGCAGAATATTGCACCCAGGGGATTTGCCTTGTGTCAGCTAATCCCCCAGAAACACTGCTCGCCACTGACAGACTACCAGCAGCTCCTCTTTGAACAAGATTTCTTTTCAAAGCAGATTGAATTTCTATACATCATTATGCACAGCACTAACATATGTTGATCTCTCTAACTATTCCCTCTTTATATCCAGGTTCCAGCTGTTGTCTTTAAAGTTACTCTGAGCAAGCCTCCCAGCATTAAGGAGGTTTTCTTCTCAGGTTACCAGGCTCATTTTAGGAGTCACAAGTGTTACTGGTTGAACAATGGCTCCAAGTTCTCATGCAAAAGCAATTTATCTGAGATATCTATTATCTTTTATAGTCTCTTCTACAGACTGACCAAAAACAGGAAGCCCAGCTCCAGTTTGCACATACGCATTCCACTGGGATTGTGTAACAGCAATAACAACCTCGAGGCTGATTCAATGGCATTTGCTCAGAGCTATACCAACAGCTCNCTGCTTGAAGGTATGATGTTACTACAGAGCAAGCACATGTAGCCTCTCCCAGGGAAGCATTAGTATTAATTGCAGGTTGGATTCCCCTCCACACATCTCACCACTATTTTCACTTAGATAAAAACTTAAAACTTGTTCTGGGGCACAGTCACGCCTGTGGAGTCTGCTGCCTCTGTGAGCATCGGGGTTTGATGCTATTACAGCCAGTGCCAGGGCTGCTCCAGCCTCCCCTACGCAGAGGAGAGCCTGAAGCTTCGCCTCCTGAGAAATTCCCCGCCGCTCCCCTTCCCTTCGCAGCCTCCCAACAAGAAGCCATTGTTCGGGGGAGCACGGGGACTCTTCCTCTCCCAGTCCAAATTAGAGATGTATAAAAATAAACCCACACGCTTGCCCCGCTACTTCACTTTATCTCGCCCCCCTTCAGCTGGACGAGAAGCCGGCTCCAGTTTCCTCGCCATTTCTGCTGCCCGCCGCGCTATCCTGCGCAAGAGATGCAAGTTAAACGCCCGCTGCAGCCCCTTTCCAGTCCTACTCCGCGGGAACCCGCGGCGGGGAGCGGCAGCTGCCGTCCCCTGCGACCGGGCTCTGCCGTTGCCAGCTCGCACAGAATCTGAAGTTTCGCAGAAGTCGGGCTCCAGCCGCACACCGAGCACAGCCCGGGCCCGGACACGCCGCGGCCAGGAAACCGCTACCGGCGGCCAGGGGCAGCGCATCCCCGCGCCGGGCCCTCCCCGGGTCGGACTGGGGGTGAAGTTTTCCGGGGGAACGAAGCGCACGGGCGCCCTTTCGTCGTCGCGGCGGGGCTGGAAGGGGCGGCAGGAGCGGGCACGCACCACGCGCCGGGGCCGCCCCCATTGTCCGGGCAGCGCAGCGGGGCGGCCGCGCGGGGACGCGCCTGCCCGGCGGGACGGGACGGGA
>VXAA01001229.1:805132-829957 GCA_013399115.1 Anseranas semipalmata | reverse complement strand
GAGCCGTGCCGCGCCGCTCCGCGCTGTCCTGCCCCGTGCCGTGCCGTGCCGTGCCGTGCCTCAGCCCCGCTGCCCGCGCTCGGCGCTCCCCGGCCCCGCCGCCCCCGTTGGATTGGGCCGGGCGCCTGCACATCACGGCGGCCCGGCACGGCGATTAGGCGGCGGGAGAGTCAGTCAGGGCGGGGAGGAGCTGCGGCCCCGCCGGGGCGCGCCCCCTGCCTTGCCCTGCCTTGCCCTGCGTGCGTCCCTCGAGTCCTGCGAGCATCCCTGCTACTGCCCCTCAAGTGTCCCCACGAATCCCCGCTCCCATGCACGCGTTCCCCCGGTCCTGCAAGCTTTCCTCATTCTTCCCCTGTATGCATCTCTGCTCCCCTTCAAGCTGGCATCCCTTTTGCCTACAGGCGTCCTGGCTTCCTCTTGTGCTCGCATCCCTCCTCCCGTTTGCGGACAGCTCAGGGCTCCCCTTACAATCTCACCTTTTCTGCCCGGGAGCAAGCCCCTGGGGGGTGCTGAGGATGCCCAGGGGATGCTGGTGCAGGTGGGCACACCAGAGGACAACCCTGAGCCTGGCTCCCACAAGAAGTGGTGGTGCCTGGGTCCTTGCACCCTGTGATCTGTGCTCCAGGGCAGGGGCATCGCCACAGCCCTTCCCCACCCTGCCTCCCGCTGTCCGATTTGGGATAGGTGGCCTCATATCTGTCCTAATTTCTATGTCTGCTGCACAGGCATTCACACCGAAAATTGCTAAAAGGGCTCAGGAAGCCAAGGGCCTTAGGGACGCTTTTGCATAGAAGTGGCAGAGAACAGAAGTCAATTCAAAAGAGGAGCCTTGAACTAAGAAAGAAAAAGCAAAAACCTTCTTTGGGAGGAAGGAGGTGAACAGAGAGAAGGAGCCAGGGGTCCAGGGATGTATTGCAGAGTTGGGACAGAAAGCTGTTTCCCAAATGAAGGAGCTCACACTTCTCAGCGTGGTGTGCCACTGGCCCAACACAGTCACCTCCATGTGGCCCAGCAGAAAACATAGGTTGAGGTTTGAATGCCTTCTTCTGGTTTTAGGAGAAAAGCAGATAGGCTTTCAGGCACACAAGACCCTTTTCAGGTCAGAAAAACAAGCTGTGTCTGTGCCCGGAGGTGAGAACAGCACAAAGTAATAAATTCAGACATAGAGCAGGAACATTAATGCAAGGTGCTAGGTTTCTTATAAAGCAATAGCACGTCCCATTTTTTTGTGTTTTATTATTTTCCGCCACTGTGAGAAAATTAAACTTGCAGAAAGGCGACAGTTACCTAACAAACTATAATTAGATATGGTACACACCAACATTAGACCATTCTCTCTCTTCTATTTAAAAGTTAAATAAATGCAGGACATATTTAGCTAGAACTGCCCAATAAAATCCATTGTAATGAATACTTATGTATGTTACCAATGTTACAAGTGCACATTTCCAGATCTGAAATGCATAGTCACACATTATGAGTCTTTCTATGAATTATTTACAGAACGACTGTCAGTCTGATCATTACAGAATAAAGGAAAACACATTTCATTGTCAAAACCATCAGGAAAAACTGTTTTGCAGTTAATTTTCCAAACCTACAAAATGAAAAGGTCTCACAGAGTGGTTCCACATGATGGAAGCGACATGGTTCACAGTGGGAGTTTCCACTTCACATTAGCAGGAGCAGCTTCCTGAGAAGAATCAGACTCTCTTTCTCTTGTCTTTTTACTCTCTTTGTACATCTGAATTTCTCATTGGATGCCAGAAACTCTTACATATTCATCAGTTTATTAGACTAGCTCTCAGGAGATAGGAGTAGTAATTTTATACCAGTTTAAAGGATTAGTTCTATTTTACACTCTATGGTGGGAGTCCTGTGTTCATATTAGGCTAATGCTTCACATTGCATTATCAACACAACAGAACTGTGTATATTTTTGATTCTGGTTATGAATTTTGGCAAAAAATACACTTCAGATTTTTTTGGTCAGATTTTGATAGCATGCCAACATAAAAGAGCTAGAGACATGAAATCATCTTTGTAGATCTTGACTATTCAGAAAATGCAGATTACACGTTTCTGTGCCCTGCTTTTGTCCAAACCAGTAGTATGAAACAGGCATCTCTTTGTTCTCCAAATGAGGGAGTAGTGTATTAAACATATTGAACATTTACTAGTTGCCTCTTTATTAGGATTTCCCCATGTCTTCACATACAAAGCAAGTTTAGCTATAACAGGCAAATCCATTCATTCAGCTACACCGCTTAGTATCCTGATACAGTCATCATGCTCAGTTTATGATTTTTATTGCATACTCAATGTAATTCCTATATTCTGAGTGAGATGCCAAGATGTGTCCAGTGGAGATTCATTTATACATAACTAGTGAATGTCTTTTTTCCAAAAACAAAAACAAAAAAGCACATTCTTAGGTGATTATTTATGGTTAAAAGCACTCATTAACGCAGATACTAGCTTCCCTTCCCTGCCAAAAATAAACACAAGGCTCAGCAATTACTGCTTTGTGAAACAACGAACAAACTTTCTCAAAGCACCTGACAGCACACAGTTGAATTCTTATTTCAGTACATCCAGGGGTGAAATAGCTGGGTGAGGAAAGGTGAAATTTTAGCAAAGGTCACAGGGGAAAGCCAGTGCCCTTATGAAGTCACGTGGATATTTTAAGTGGAGACTGAAGCATGGGGTGGGTCTGGAATATCAGTGTTGGCCACTGTCTGAAATGATGCTTGGGACATTTTTACAAGCTCTTTCAAAAGGTTGCTATTTAGACAATGACAAGGAGCACTGTTGATACAGTGGGACATTCTGCACAATGGGACGCATGAACAGAGAGGTTAGGGCCAAACAGACAACAGGTGTTTCAAACCTGACAAGCCATGGGGTAGTTTCATTTGATATGACTTCTAAATGAAGTTGTAGTGAAATATTTTTGAATATGCACTTATAAAATGTTGAATTTACAAACTAATAACATACAGGAAGTTAAAAGGAAGGCAATAGGCCATATTTTTTGAAGATGCTTTTATACAGTGCTTCAGCAGAGTATTGTGAAATTAACAGATATCAGAAAATGCCCTGGCTATAAAGCCATGGTAGAAGGATTGCCTAGTGGAGTTTTGTATTGAACATTTTTAGCTGTAGGGATATGAATTTCTATAAATGCAGTTTATTGTAGTAATAATCACCAGACAGGTGAAGGGCTGACTCCGCCTCCAGCACAGCTTTGCCATTGACTCCCGTGGAAGCTGCACCAGCCCTTAAGAGGCTTTGCCACTGTCAGACTGATGTCAGTGTGACTTTGTGCCTACAGAAGTAAGTTAGTAATAGCAGCTTAGTAATAAATTTCCTGTACTGCTTTTCTGAAGTATAGAAGTTACATCTTTGCTCTTGGCTGAATTATTGAATAATATGTACCTTTAGCATATAATTTGTGTGTGACTGTCTTAGCGAGACAACACTCAAAAAGTTATAAAGGGACTATGAGGATAAATAATGCTTGTCTTTTCAGTGGCAAATCTAACTCCTTCCAGACTGAGAGCTCCTGCCAATATCATTCACAAGAAAAAACATTTTTATTTAGTATTATTTATTTGTATTTAGTTTATAGGAGATGGTGCTTTTTGGAAACGGCATGGAAGAAACAATACAGTCTGAAGAGATGGTGTCAAACATCGAATGGTGTGTATCTTTGCAAAAATGCCTGATATTCCATGCATAAGCTAGCTCCTTTTTTTAAGATCAAGATCATCATAGACAATAACTGAGGGGTGGCAACAATCAGGAAGAAGGGAAGAAAGCCTGACAGGGTAATTAAAAACTTGTGTCTCTGCTGCAGGGTATGCCAAAGACACAGAGAAACTGCAAAACATACGGGGGGAGTGGTGAGCCCACATCAGAAGTGGGCTTTAAAGAAACGGGCTTTAAAGGAGCTGGTGTTAAGTTCTTCCATTAGAATTAGGGCATCTGTTCTCAACTAGATCTTTGTTTTGTTTTCTGCAAATACTTATCCACAACATTAACAGAATCTAAGAACCAGGATATTAATGTCAAAAATACTTGTCATCAATCAAGGGGAACAACTGAGTGGTGCTATGAATAGATTAATTAGCTGGAAATATTTTTTCTCTATTGCAAGAAAGCAGATTGAAATCTGTGTAATATTTTGGAGCTACAGCAAACTGAATTACCCCCTGCTAGAAACATTTACTCAAATAATTCTGTGCACTTCCTTACTTAAAAACAACTTCGGGGAAATAAATATCAGTAAGTCTATCCAGAAAGCCTGGCCCATGCAAGGAATCCATATTCGAAGTCAAATGAAGTCTGTGAGATTCTCAAGAGAAGGCAGATCACCCACTGCAGTTATCAGCGTGCCAGGCTGCAGGCACACTGCTGCCAGCTGCCTTCCCTCTCACCATCCCGACTGCCAGATAACTGATCACGTCACGGGACTCTGGACCTTGTTGTGAAACCAGCAGTGCCTCCTGTTTATTTTGTTGTGAGGCAAACTCACGCTTTGGCAAAGGGATTGCCCAGAGGTTTCATGATGTCTCTGTTCTGCAGTATAGGTTTTATTTGTTTGAAATTGTGCCTTTCCTGTTAAGGGGAGTTTTTCAGTGATTACCCATCCAGCATAAAGAGAGCTCTGCATCTCCAACCCAGCAGTGGCAAGCCAGAGTTATTCATGTTAAGTATTTGCACAACCCCTAACTACTAGTTTTTATGGACTGAGCTTCCAGGGGACTCATTGACCTTTGAAGCCTGCAGGAGAGTGGGTGAGTTGAGCCTTTATTTGTAGTTCCTATCAACAGGGTGAACTTCCCTCCTTCATTGTTGTGGACCAAAGGAAAAAAAAAAAAACTTCTGCAGCATGGAAATGAGAATTGTTTTTTGTCTCTTCTCTTTACTTAATTTATCAACCGAACAAGACCAGACTTTCAGAAGCTACTGAATCCCCACTCTCTTTCTCCTAGGTAAGGAACAAAAAAATTGTCTCCAAAGTTAGTCACTCTTCCAGAGAGCACCAGCTGCAGAAGGTCAGATATATGTAGTTTTGGGCAGAAGAATCAGTTAGCTGCAAACTGTGGAAAACACAGTCACTGCACATGCAGCTGACATTCAGTCATTCTGGTCATTTATCTAGGTTGACAATTTTGCAGGCACTAACCTGGTTATTAATGTGGCCTGATGTTCCATGTGCAGCTTCTTATTATCAAATCCTGGCAACATGCTTGGAGTTGGACAACATCACCCTGGAATGAATTTTTAGGAAGGGTTTGATTGGGGAGAAGCCTGGTGGTTTGGCATGCTGGGTCCAATAGCATGTCGGTATTTCATGCAGTTGGTTCTGCACTGTGACAAGACTGGAGGCAGGTAATAAAAACTTGTTGATGCAGGCAATTCTGCACAGTGTAATGAGGCTTCAGATGGGATGAGCCAGAAAGTGGAGAGGGAGAGGGCCTCCAAAGAGGACTCCTGTGTGCACAGCACTGGCTTCCATGCCTGCCAGGCCTGCCAGCGATGGTCTTGATTTCCTCTTTCTTGCCACTCTGCCTTACTTTGGCTGAAGTTAAAATGTGGTACAAAAGAACTGTGTGGCAGCTGATGAATAACATTAATCTACTGTGGATAAGAAATGGAGGCTGTGCTTGACCACTGAGGAAGTGTTTTCGCCTCTCAAGAACTCTGACCATTTCTGGTGTTGCTAATATTTCCCCATTTGCTTGTAGCCAATTTGGATTTTTTTTTCTCTCTAATCCACAGCACATTAGTGAATATTGTATTCTCCTTTTCTTTGAACGTTCTTCTCACTTTTATTATTTTATTTGCCCCTCTACCTCTTGCTTCCTCCTCCACATTACTTACACTGGCACAAAGTTCCCCTGTCCTCTACAAAACACGTCAATCCCACAGCCTCCAAAATCCAGGGTGAGCGGAAGCAGAGCAGGGCTGTCTACATTCCTGCAAGCCCAGGCTTGGGAGACGGTGTGGATATGTGCCAGTGTTAATAAATAGGGAATTATTAGTGACTGTGTAAAGCAAGAAAATTGCAGAACAAGATAAGACTCACAGAATTCCCACTAGCTGATTTTGGATAAGGATATTTACCAAAGGGAGGAAAAAAAAAACCCTTATCCTTCAATGTATATCTCTCTATCCAGCCATATGTGTATTTGCACAGGCGCTGTGTATAAACCACAGCAGTATGAGTGCCGAATTCTAACTGTGACACACTCGGCTCCTTTGCACTGCCTGGCACAGAAGTGCTTTGCAGTTTTGCACCCCTCCAACTTGGTTACAGGAGCTGCCCCAGGTGCACTGGAGCAGCCGGGGGTGCAGGAGACATTCTGCCTGGGCCATGCCCTAAACACAGGAGGGGACTGGGGCTCTGCCGTGGCCACCCCACGTGCCAGGCTTTGGCAGGAGGTGGCTGTCCCCAGCTCCAAGGCCGGGCTGCACCACACCTGCCAGACCAAACACCCGTGTTGCTCCAGCTGGGTTCAGCATGCAGGAAACCCAAGGCAGTGCCTGGGACAGACTGAGTGGAGCAGTTTCTCCTGCAGATCTAGTAACTGCAAGACTTTGTTGCCTCCTCTTGTGTCTCATGGAGTAGCAACTGGGCCGAGCACCCTGATGTCGCAGGTTTGCATTGCTTCAAGACAGCACTAAGCATGCCAATGAGCAGCACCACATAGGCAGGTCTGCAGAGCTGAGCTTGCAGCATCCCAGCACGGCAAGAAAGCAGGGATGCTCTCATAGGCGTACAGGTGGGGTGGGTGCTGGTGCATCAGCCAACATTTACATATCAGTGCTTTGCATTCTCTAAGCATTATTGCTATGGTCACAGTAGATAAAGAGAGAGCTGGCTGTAAATAATGCGACTTTTGTGGTAATTGATGTGCAGGATGGGGCAGAGAGCAGAGAAACTGATTGCGATGGACTGGAAGAGCATGAGGAACTGTAGGGATAAGGCTAACAAAAACCAGTCTGGGGTGGTTGGGGATGAAGTGATCCTGCTGTGAGTCATGGGACAGAGTAACTGTCTTCTCCAAGGCCCTTCCAGGCCTATTTCCTTGGACTGCAGTTCCTGTTTTCCGCAGAAAAAAGTACCTCTTACTTCCAGTCAGGCTGTTTCTCTCCTTTATCACCTGCACAGGACCCCAAGCAACACACAGGGTGCAGCAGCAGTGCATGGAGCAGCTGCAGGATGTGGGTGCAATGGGTTTAGCCTCCACCATGGCCCCATAAGTGGTGCTCAGCTCTGTCCTCACTGCACAGCAGCATGGATCTCTCCTGAGGGCAGCAGCATGCAGAGTGCTGGATCCAGCTGGCAGCAAAGCTTTCTCCTTCCTGACCCCAACACTGTTCTCCCTGTGCTTAGCCTTTGCTGTTCTATTTTTTGCTGATCTGGACTTGTTAAAAAGAATTTTTCTCTTGGTGCCTGACTCCAGGCAAGGTTATTAGGTAGCTGGGTCACTGCAGTATGTGGCTGTCACCTGCTGAAATCATTTGCATTAGGCTGCAGGTAGGTAACCCTCTAAATACCTCATTTGGAATGGTGACTAATCAGCATCAAAACTCCTGGAAGCTTAATTTTAAAAACAAGGCATATTTTCTTCAAAAAAAAAAAAAAAAAGAACAAGAAAATTGTATTTCTGTGTTGTAAAATGATTGTCCTTCACATGGCAAGAGCCCAGCTCATTTCCCCTCAGGTCTGTATTCCGCAGTCATTACCACACTTGTTTCCAATAGTGCAGAAAGTCTTTTCCATATGTCTCCTCCTCAGCCAGTAGGCTGTAGCTAATGTTTAAAGTTTCCTAGGCAAGAGGAGATGAGGACAAACGAACAGCTCTACTGTGATGACAACCACCTTAGGAAATATAAAACCTTTCTACAAAAACAGTCGCCAGGTCTGAGAGCAAGCCCAGTCCTTCAGACAGTATTTCAACACGTCCTCTGAGGAGCATGCAGCCTCAGGACAGTCTGTGCAAGGAGTTCATGAAAAGCTCCTGTGTCGCAAAACAGCAGGATTGTGCCTTGTCCTATGTGAGGGAGAGTGCTCAGCAATGAAGAAGCTGCTTAAGGCTAAAAATTCATTTGGACAGGCAAATCTTTATGAATTCATAACAAACGTGTTTTGCATTGATATTTGATCTCACTGGCTTTGAAGAGCATTTCTGCCAATTAAGATGGGTGAGCAGGAACCTTGTCTTCTGCACTCCCATAACTTCCATCACAGTAGCTATTAAATGGACGCTGTCCTGGCATTTCACATTCCAGCCTGACAATAGTCTGCAGGTTTTGACCAACATGCTCTATAAAAAAGAGTCATTTACTGGAAAAGGACAGTAAACAGCTCATAAAAAGTGTTTCTCAGCAGCAGCTCCAGAAAGGAATTCCTCCCAGAAGCCCATCTTGCTCTGTTTGTTAGAGCTAATAGGGATGGAGGGGGATTCGTAGCTGCAACGTGGCTTAAAAACAGAAAAAAATAATACTCTTGCGTAAAAAACAAACAAACAAACAAACAAAAAAACACGTTCTCTAGTGGGCTAGGCACAGGCAGAATTAAAAAACAGGCTGTGTTGTCCTCAAGCAAGGGCACTCCACGTCCTCCTGCTTCTGCAAGCAGGCACTGAAGGTCTTTTAAGGATGGGAGATCAAATCAGTGAGAGGCCCTCAGCTTCTGCATGTGGAGTAGAACTGAGATAACCAGGCTCTGGCCACACTGGCCCATACAGAAAGGGCAAACTAGTCCTCAGAAGGGCACTGGGAGCCTCTGCTGCCAGCCTTGCCAAGCCAAGGGTATTCCCCAAAGCACTGGTCCCAGGAGCTTCATGGCTGACATTTAAGGGCAGGGTCTGTCCACAGCTCTCATGCCCCTCTCCAAGCAGCAACTCCAATGGAAGAACCCAAAGCTGCATTTCTCTAGAGATCCAGCTTTTTTGGCAAAGGGCAACCAGTCCAAGGAACTTCCAAGGGCCACATTTGCGGGAGAGGTGGCCACGTGCTCATCATGTGCATCCATGCATGGCAACTGGTTCAGGCTGACATTGTTGGTGGGCACATCCCTCCTGACTCTAGCATCTCCTGTGCTCCAGATGGAGACAAAACTCAGTGTTAAGAGCTACCAGCATCCAGTGCCCCAGATGGAGGAAGAAGCTCCTCTGAAGGACAGAGTAACACATATCTGCCCCATAGAGATCTCATCTCATGTTTGAAAGTGGCAGTATGAAGAGTTTTGATCTCTTCCTACACTTTCTGCTTATGTTTTAGCATTATCTGTCCTCACTTGTGATATTGCTGTTTGCATTCAGGCCCACTTCAGCTGGTGTGAAAGCCATGAAAAAAAGGTGCTGCTTCTAGGAGGAGGGCAAGCAACATTTGGCCTTAGGTTTGATTTTGCCCTAAATATTTTTATGATTGACTTAGTTTTGCGTTCACACATGTATCTCATAAGAAATTTGAGAATGAAGCACTGCCAAAGGCATTAACACATAAAAATATTTTTTCAGCCACTAATTATCCCCTCCTGATCTGCAAAAAGAGCTTTTTTCAATCATTATATGCTCACGATCCATCAAATTGGTACTGGGAGAAAACCTGAGGTAGCTTTCTTTCTCATGTAGCTGCTAAGCAGCTAATACTAGCTTTATCTTTTGAAAAACACTTTTTGCAGTGGTGATGACTGTAGTATTGTCTGATGGATTTATCAGGCCAGCTAGCCATAATGTGAGTTTGGAAAATCTGGCCTTATTTACAGATGATTTTAAAGGCTTGTGTTCAATGAAGGTTTCATTTATTTATTAATGCAATTATTTAAAGACTATACTGAAAGAGATCTTTTACAAAGAGTTGGAAATCACACTAATGTTTTCTTTTTTCCACCACTTAGGTCCCACTATGAGGGTGGCTGCTGGTGCGTAGACCCAGTGATCCCACTCATACTTACTCATTTCTGCAAAAAGCGGATGCTGACTCCCCTGAGCTGAGGAGTAGAGCTGGTGGATCTGTTTTACAGCCCTGTGAGTCCCGGTTCACCCTTTTGCACTGCCCTGCTATTGCACTCAACCACAAGCAACACCAGACCAGCCCTCCTCATAAAAGCTGGGTGAAGCTGGGTGTAATCTGTATGGTGCATAGTAAACTTCTCCGTAAAGGTCAGCTTTGGTGAGTGACAGAAGGTGTGTGGAGTCAGGTCAAACTCAACAAATCACCCCCAAATGCTGGGGAATACAAGTTCTAACAGCACATTCAAGTGTAACATTTTTTAAGCAACATCACTTGACACTTCATTTCAAATGTGAAATAAAATGTTAAAACGAGGTTGAAACTGTTGAAAGTGTTGGAGTCAAGTCAACCCAAAATAAAACTTTTGTTTTCATTACAGCTATACTGATTCTTTTCCTGTTTGGTTTTCCCAGCCACGCTGGAAAATCTTTATTTTCTCATTCTGTAACTGGGGAAAAAGATTTTTACTTCCCCACTGGAGACCAGCCTCGCAGACCTAGGAGAAGGAGGACACCCTGCGTGTAACACATACCAAATAAACTCTTTGCACGGTGATGCAAATAAGCCTGTAATGGTTTTACATCCCCAGCTGGGAGGAAGGTTTTTTCAACATGCCACTATCTTTCTGGCACATATGCAGCTCCTCAGGTTTAAGTCTCAGCTTGAGACCCTGGCATCTTCTTGTCAGCATGATAATAATCTCCAAATGAACAGGATAAGATTCTTAAGGCTTCCCCTACCAAGTCCCACCCTAGCCAATGCTAGCTAGCTGCTGAATCTGCCAGTTCTGTGAGTTGGATGCTCCCCTTGGCACAGCCTTTTATCTAGATCCTCACTGCCCAACATTTTTTATTGAGGCATGCATTTTTTTTTTCACAATTCTTAAGATTTTCAGCCCTGCTCCGCAGTGCCGCCTCCTTAATCACACCTCTCTGTGTGTGTCTGCTGCCTCTCACTCTTTTTTCAAAGTATTTAGATGTTTTGGGGTAAAGATGATCATGTTTGGTGCCCATATGCCAACTAGCACAGTGGGGTCCTGGTGCATACATGCGATTTCTCAGAGCTGTGATTATGGAGTATAGTGATAGCACCCTGGGACACAGGAGGGTGACAGGCTGGGAAAAGCAATGGCAATGCAAACACACATTTCCTACAGGCCAGCCCCTGGGTGACACATGTGCTGTGACCCAAATGACCCTTAACAACAGCTTTACCTTCTGGCCTGGCCATGAGTTTGCCCCTCTGTCCCAAGCCGCCTTTTGCGACCTGCCCTTGATGTCATGTGCAGCCCTGCCTTATCGGCGTGGCAGCTGCCTCAACCCTGGGATGGGTGACTCAGTTCCCTGCCAGGAACTGCTGCAGAGCCATGGAGAGAAAAACTTTGATCTTTATCAGCATGAAAAGAAAGTCTTCTTGGAGGCCACCCTTCCCTCTCCTCCCAGCTGCTCCAGCCAAGCACAGCTGCAGCTGTCGCCACCAGCACTGCCATGCCAAGGGAGCGTGAACACATGCCAGGGGGGATTAGGAAGACACAGCTGCTAAAACAACAGCCCGTGCGGGTAGAGCCCAGGTGCAGGCAGCTGCCCATGGTGCAGGCAGCCAGGGCAGCACGTGGGCTCACCTGCTGCATCCAGAGCAGCTCCTGTCAGCAGCCCTGCACACCTGTGTGTGTGCCCAACTGATTTGCAGCCCCATTGCTATTATTAAAAGCATCTACTCAGTGACACACATACCAGATCATAGTGTTTTCTCCCTTGTTTTATGGACAGTATGATCCAGCTGAGGACAGTCCATGCTCCCCCTTGCACCTCCATTCGCTTTCTCTTCCCTTTTACTTGCAAAATACTCAGCATGGAAGGCAGCAGTCAGAGGTAATTCTCACGTGGTCAGCACATGGCCTGTTGTAGCAGGACAGTTGGGACCACAGGGCTGCAGGGTCTCTAAGGGACACAACTCCAGTAGTGTGCTCTCTGTCTAATGCCACTGGGAGGAAGTGAGACCACAAATTCAGATCTAGCTAGCAGGGTCCCCAGCTGCCAGTAGGTCATCCCTGAATTTTCTTCCATTTCTTCTTTGGCCTTGACCATGAACAAGCTGCTCCCTTCTTCCTCCAGCAGCCTGCTGTGAGTTCACATGCTGCTGGGCAAACATACATTGTTTGAATTTTATTGTCTGTGCTATCTCTCTCCCAGCAGCGCAGTTATCTGTGGCATGTATAATATGCCAGCTTTCCAGTAAAGCTGCCTATGCTTAGGGTTTTGTCAATGAGGACTCTCTCCTATGATCTTTCTGTATCCTAAGTAGGCATTGACAGGAGGATCAGGAATGGAAATATTCCACGCTGAGGGACCAGGAGGAGAACAAGACAAGACACCAATACAGACACTGAAACTTCCACACATCTGAACTGTTGGTCTAGATAAACTGGCTAGCCCTGACAGGTGGGATACAAGCTTTAAGTGTGTGATAAATACCTATCCCAAAACAAAAAGTGTTGGGAATCTGTGTGAAAGGAAGTGCAGAAAGCAAAGACACCAGGAGCCAAAGCATCTTATTGTGCCATGATGCATCTCTGTAATGCTTTGCCAAGCTTAACATCCTCTGAAATTTCTTGTCTTACAAAGTGAGGTTGTTTTTTGCACATGATATCTGTGACAGCTGACCTGACACATGAAAAGAGGCGGCCACCTACGCAGCCAGGCTGGGAGCTGGACCGTTCCCCTGCTGCCACTCCATGCAGGAGCACAGGGTTGGGGATGAGCACAGGGCTGGGAATGGAGATGGTGATAGGCATGGGCATGGCCATGGGGATGCAGCCACTTCCCCTGTTGCCTACCCAGCTGGGCAACAGTGGAAGCTGCTCTGACAGAGCAGATAAACAGCCAATGTAAAACTCATGATGAAAGAGTACTGTGTGTCCTTCCACTGGAAGTCCCCCAAGAAAGGCATGAAGGGTGATGCAGATCCATGGTGTTGGCTCTGCCCACAGCAAGACATGTAGAGGACCTGTTGAGGTCAGATTCACAACTGGCAAAGGAGAAAATTTGCTGGAAAGTGGAGATGAAAGCTTCAAATCCTCATCCCTAAGAGCTCAAGGCAAATGAGAACGCTGGGTGGAGAAAGATGAAATGTACAATGAGGTGTAAGTATTGCACTGGTTTTACAGCTGCCCACGAGCAGCCAGAGGAATGGAAATGTTTGTCAGCTCAGTGGTGAAAACAAAACAAAATAAAAGAACAGGTACGGGTTGGCAAGATGGGGAGGAGAGAAATATTTAATCTTAAGCAACCGAAAGCACTTAGCTCAATCTGAAATCTAATTGTTGTGTTTCCTAATCCTGTGTTTAACTCCCCTTATGTTTAAGGTCACTTGCAATGGAAAAAATGCATTTTAAAACTTCCATTGGAAATTCAAATAGTTACAGAGGTCCTGAGGTGAAACAGAGGTGAAAATAGAAGATGCTGAAACAGTCATGTTTTTCAGCTGTATCTGTTGTTGTGAAATCATGAGTAATTTCAGTTCTCCCCCAAAGCCTTTTGCATTCATTTTGGGAAGGGGAGACACCTGACCTACTGATGGGCAGCAGTTCAGGGGCTGTCCAGTAGAAGAGAAAATCATTAAAGAGTTTAAGAAGAAAGAGGCAGCTCAAGCCTGTACCTCTGCCCTGGTACACATGTGGTGAAACAGGTTTCTGACCACATTGCACCGATTACATATTTGTTATGAATATACAATCACCCAGCCGCAAATAGCAGCTTGAGTCTGGCATCTGTCAAAACCCAAAATCTGTCTGGCACCTGACAAACCCTTCCAGCTTTGTTTTTGGAGCATCCAGTGCTGGAGGCAGTGATGAGAAAATGCAGCCTCCCTGCCATGGAGCACGGGATGCTCAACAGCTCAGAGGCTGTCGGTAGCAGGGGGAGTTGAGGGTACTGCAAAGCAGGGGAGCCTGTGACTTCTGCCTCCTATGATTTTTTAGGGCAGGATGGTGCCAGGCACACCTTTTGGTGCCAACTCCACACCTTGTGGGGCCAGATCTCCCTCTGGGTGTTGGTGTGGGCCTTGTTCCTTTGCATCGAGGGGTGAAGCGTGCAATGTACGACATGTTTTCTTCTTGCCTCCCAGCCTGCAGAGTTTGAAGTGGTATTGTGTAGGTTCCCTGTACAGGAGCATTTGGATCTCAATGTATAGTACTTTGACCCCTATTCTGAAGCAGGGTGTAACTTCTCCAGCAGCTACAGCACAAAGCAAACAAGTAATTTAAGGGGGATCTTTGGTTTTGAAGAGTTTTGGAGAGGAGATTTTTGATTCATGCCTTGATTACCAGGAGTGGAGATGAGAAGAGAGAGTGTGGCCATGCAGAGGGGCTGCTCTGCTGGGCTCCAGCAGCCCTGCCTCCAGCGCAAGGAGCCTTTTCTGTTTAATTTCCCAGAGGCATCCCAAGGACCCTGATGCCAGGTGAGGAGCACCCAGGCAAGGTCCTGCCCACCCCCAGTGATGCCAGTAATGGTGGCTCATTTTTGGAGTTAGCATCCACCACCAGCAAATCTTCAGATGCAGTAGAAAAGCAGTGTCAGAACTAGCAAAAAAAAAGTTGACATCCTTGAGTGGAAACACCCTGAATTTTGAGGAGGTAAGCAAGAGAGCTTTGACTTTGATGAAAATAAAACAAACTCTCCAGTCAAGGCTCATGGTAGTTTGGACTTTACCTTGGACTACGTCCATTGCAGAGCAAAGAAAGTCAGACACTTTAAGAAACCTGTGTAATGGCTTTTTATATCAAAGAGGTATTTTGATCCTGGTAAGATTTTAAGTTATTTTATGTTAAATACCAGCAGCTCTATGAAACGTCTCTCAGCTTTTGGACCAGAAATACAAGTGAACAATGCCCTGCCTAGCACCCAGCACCAAAGCACACGAGCTCTTTAAAGCCTTTACTGTCTTACATTTCTGAAGCTGCCAGACAGGAGGTGAAGACATCGTGTTCAAAGGGGGTTGCAGCTTGATGCTCTGATGCCATCTGGACATGGGCCACACTACCAAGACCCTGCACAGCCCCTACCTGGAGAATCGCTGGCAGACAGCATTGTTCCTGCAGTACATCAGAGGCCACCCTGGGCAGGGGGATGAGCCCATGAGCACTGCTCTCTCCTCCTTAACCTGTAAATGTCCCCCATAGCACCACAGAGACAGCTGGCAGTCAAACAGCACTGCCTGACCTGATGCTCTGCAGAAATGCCACAGGACTTTCAGGGTGCTGAGGCTGAAGGTGTCACAGCAGTCATGATGTTCTCCCTCCCTTTTTGTTTCTTTTTGTCTGTTTACACTGTACTTAACTGTTTCCTTTTAAATAACAACCCTCCTGTTATCCAGCATAGCCAGAAAAATCAAACTTGTACATCTGGGAAGGGAAGGCCTGATTCCTCTGTAGGATTTTTTATGTCAATGGCAGTAAATCAGTAGTATTTTCCTAAAATGAGCTGCCAGAAGAAGGACCGGGAGGCAGCCTGTTTCAGCTGTGTCTATGATTCCTTTGTTATGATTCACCTTCCACAAATATCCTAATAAACAAGTTTGCTGGCAAGAATATTCTGTTGAGAGGCAAAAAGTTGCAAAAAGTCACTAAACTCTCACTTTGAACTGAGAAAACTCCTTCTGACCATTTGATTGTCAAAGATGCCCTGGCTCGTGCCCACGACACTCAGCACTGCAGGCAGGTTGCCACACCATGGGCTTTGCATGGTACATGGTCACACCAGGAATGTGTGACCATGTACCATGCGTGTCCCAGCACTAATTTGGCACATCTTCAGGAAATGCGTGTTTTTCCACTATGCTGTTTTTGTGAAACCTTACATAGAAAAGTATCATTAATGCTGTTCCAGTATTCTCCTTGTTTTTGCTGATCCTGGTGTCTGAAAGCAGGTGATGCTTTACAGGGACTTCACCACTGCAACAGTGATTTCTTCCTTATCAGAATTTCCACATCCCCTTTTATTTCTTGTTAGATTCTATATTACTAAAAAGAAAGCTAATTTCCCCAACTATAGAGTCCAATATATCTGTAGATCTAGTGAAGTCAGTAGATCCGGGGGTATCTAGTATGCGAGTGGATATCTAGAGTTCTTCTTACTTGTGTGGCATTATAAAATCCTTAAATTTTCTGTGCATATTATATGAATCAAAGGATTTATCATTTTTACTGCATTTTGAACATCTCTGCCTGCCACCATGTTTTTAAGAATCAAATAATCATATTTAAGAATCAAATAGTGTCTGAACTGTCAAAGAACTGTGATACATGCATTTTTGGAGGAAAGAGAAATAAATCACAAAAATTGTTCACTAATAAATATAGTTATAATACATATATCTTTCCCTCCCTGTTCCAAGAAAGAAAGAAATTACATAAACCCTTCACTTAGCTCATTTCATGGCCACATACAGTTTTTGGCTTTGGTGTCAACAACACCATCAAGATGAGGTGCAGAGTTCCTCCCTAGGGTTTTGGTGTGTGCAGCAGCGCCAGGCTTACAGCATGACAGTAATCAAGCCTTATGTGGCTTCCTTACCCAAAGTGAGGCCACCATGGTAGTGTCTGAAGGAATTTAGTAGAGGAATTCAGAGTTGCATGAGGCAGCAGCTTGCAAAATAGTTGAGATGCCGAAACACATCCATAAGATAACTGCTTTGGACAGGCTGATAAATGAGCCTGTTGTCCTCTGTCCTTCAACAGATCTCGTGCCATATATTAACTCCTGTCAGAAGTGGCTCAGGGCTGATCTTCTGGGAGCAGTGCTCTAATTTTTGGGTCATACATATGGGTCATGCAGAAGTCCAAGACTCAGAGCACACACCGCCTGAGGCACACAGCTTGCTGCCACCCAGCAGCCTTCTGGCTCTGCAGGCAGCTGCAGCCATGGCACAGTGAATGAGTGCATGGAGGGTTGAAAAGACAGCAGAGAGATAGCGCTGCCCCAAATTTAGAGCTATAGCTCGTCTCCATTTTCTCCCTCTTAAGAAAGAATTCACTGAGCATTGCTGAGCTTGAGATGTTTGCACGTTTGCGTTAGTACATTGTTAAGTTGCTACTTAACAGGTATTCCAGAAAAAAAGAAAAGAAACTGTAGGCCAAGATATTTTTAAATGTACTCAACCTCTCAATCCTTTCACTAAGTCTGAGCTACAAACTAAAACTATCCCTTCACATTTTCTCCAGACAGTGCGTACTTTCAGGGTACAGAAATAGCTTAGCATCGCTTTTCAATAGTTTATGAGTTGTCAATTGATGCTCACTGTGTTCTGTGTTTAGAAATCATCCAGAGCAGCAGGATGTATGTACCCAGCCCAAGAAGTCTGTTTATATTTCATACACATAGTTATTTAGACCAGCTGTGTTTGTGAGAGTTCTTCGTATTACTGCTATTGTGCAAAGAGCAAAAGACACTGAAATACTCTATTTCAGAAGGCTGCTAAATGGCAATGTTTGAAGTCCTGACTGCAGAGCAAACCTCTCTAATTCGGACTTCTGGAGCTTTTCCTGGAGCTGTGTGGATATTTCAGGAAGTCGCTCAAAGGAGCAGTTTTTGGGAGGGGCAGTAGTTCATAGGAGAATATTCTTCTCCCAAAGTAGTCCAGGTCTAGAGTACTTCTGAAGAAAGAGCAGTGTGGTTTTTGGGATGTGTGCTGGTAAGTTTTGTATTATTCATAAGATATTTGCCCTGTTACTGGCTGGCATGGGAAGACAATGCACTGGGGGAAGGGGTTGGCAGGATGCATGCCTGGTCCCACCGAGCAGGGAAACCAAGCGTCGTTCCCTGCTGACACATGGCCCAAGGAGATAACGTGCAGAAATAACGACTGGGAGAGACACTGGGGAAGGGGACGGGAGCAGATAAACATGCAGACACACTGGACAGCACCACCTTTGCTCTGACAGAAGATTGCACTGAAATGTGCTGTTCTCTGCCGTTCACCTCCCTCTAATTCACACTGCAGTGACTTTGCTGCCAGCCACACAGTTCTACCTTGCCCCTCTGTGCATCAGAGGTTTTGGTTCCAGGAGCAGCTTTTTGGCCGCTGTAGGCAAAATCATACCATGGTCGAGCCACCTCATTGCAACTTTATAAACATACATGGAGGGGGAATATAGTGAGTGCCTTACACTGAATTATAATTCTGTATAAAATTATACACATATCTTTTGGGGAAACAAGGGCAGAAATGTATGATGAAACCTTTCAAACCCTAGAAGCAAACTGGATCCTCATTTTCATGCTTCTATGAAAGCATGGCAGGAGGCAAGCTATCCCTCCTTGCCAAATATGTATACTTAGGAGACCAAACCCCATCCAGTCTGGGCTAGGAGCTAAAGACAAGCTATTCATGAAGCGATGCCCTGTATCATTTGTGACGTGCTATGATTACAAGTTACTAAACTAAGCTCAACTGAGTAACAGTTTCCCAAATGCCTTTCCTTCACCGTTCCCTGAGCAGCCATCTCCCCTTCACGCTCTAGATTTACTCTCCACGTCCCAGAGCTCTTTCGGGTTAGGAATAAGCAACCATCCCTGACCCAGTCCCACATATACCTGTGCACACAGTCACCGCTGCTTCCCAGTTCCCCCAGTTCAGAGCCAATCTGTTGCAATAGGAGCTGCTGAGGATGTGCCTGCAGCACAGTGCTGCTCCTGCTGTTCCTCAGCTGCTTTGCGGGTGATGGACCCTGTGCTGTGTGCCATCTCATGGCTGGCTTTTTCCTTCTTTCTTCTCTTGCATTGTGGTAAAAATCTGCAAATCAGTTAATGTTGCCCCTGCAGAGTTGTTTTGCTTTCTGAACACATTTTAGGCAGGAGTAGATGGGGTGCTTGTGAGAAAGAGACAGTAAGACAGGCTGATGTTACGGAAAGGCAGTGCTCTAACCCAAGAGGGGTAAAGGAAAACTTTTGTTGTTGTTTTTGGATTTGTTCATGCAGAGTTTCTCTTTGTTTTTCTGCCAAGTCTGCTTTTAAATGTCTGACTCCACACTTTTTGGTGGTTATTGAGAGATCATTGCTTCCCACAGTTTGACATTTTTTCCACTGAGCTCGTAAGCATTCAAGTGCTGTGCATTCAGACAAATCCTGCTCTGCCCTCTGTCCCGTGGTAGCTCTCTGGTGCGGGCAAGGGGCCGCCAAGGAGGAGAGCATCTCTGCAAAACACATTAGAGTCCTCTTCAGACGCAATCAGATGCAAAGCTGGGAGTGTTCAGAGGAAAAATCAGGAAAAGCATTAGGTGCTAGCAGTCCTGAACACATTGGCCAGGCTGGGTGTGACGGAGTTGCTTCCAGCTGGGGTATTGCTGCAGGGTTAATGGAAGGAAATAGCAGAGCAGAGGTGGTGTCGGAGCACAGCGTGGGGGAACATCGTGTACTCGTCCTGCAGGCAGCCCTGGCACATGGCTGTGGCAGGCTTACCCGCTGGGCATCAGCTCTGCAGCCACTGCCACCACAGCAAGATAGAAACAGGATATTTCGCAAGCCTGGAGGGAATGTGCTGTCCTGCCATAGGTTTCTTCCTTAGCCAGTGTAATAGCTGCTGAGTGCTCTTTTCTTTGCTGTCACCCTCGCAGGTCCCTTAATTTTAATGGCAACAGTGGAAGCAGAGGCCAAGCAATGAGCATGCCGGGTACGTAAATCCTGACTGAGAATAAATGCACCATAACAAGGCTTGAAATCTTGCTCTGGCAGATCACCTTGACCCCCATCTGTCTGCAAGGTGCACAGCAGTGTGGAAAGGCAGCTGGGGAAAGGGGATGTTGCAGGGGGAGGGAGCTGAGCAGCCCAGTGCTCTGGGCTGGTACCGTGCCTTGTGCAGCAAGGTCAGGGGTGGCCCCAAATGGGGCTGGTGAGACACAGACCCTCGCAAGGCATGAGCTGGAATCTGCTGCCCAGCTCCTGGAGGCAGTGAAATTGCCAGCCTGGTGTTAGCACGCAAGGCTGATGTCCCTTTGCTCACCTGATGATTCTGTTTCAAAAGTGGTTTGTTATTCCTGGCTCTTGCAACAGCAACCTGCATTCGGTCACCACATGACCTAGCCTTCTTTTGTTGCTCTTAAGTGCTTTCAATCTCTGTGCCCTGCAAGAAAAAGGACCGGCTCCTGTAAGAAAAGAAATACATATGGTAAATTCAGAAGCATTTCAGATATCCCATCAGTGCACTAAAATCTTTCAGATGCATTTGAGAAAAGCTATGCTTTGATGAGCTCTTTCACCACACTCTGTTTAATGAAATTTCTGTTTCCCTTGAATAACGTATGTAATAACCACTCTTAGTCTCGGTCTCTGGCATGTGGATAACAAACAGCAGCAGTGGTCAGAGGCTGGCTCTGATGAGGAGGCACGGTGCTTCCACTCTCATCTCCGCAGGAGAGGAAGTCAGCAAACACTGCCAACCCTCATAAAATAGAGAATTAACACACCCCGCCATGCACACAGTGCATTACTCATTGGACAGACATATATGCATCCTCTGCCCAGGACAGCCAACAGTGTTACCCTCCATATTACCCAGCTGAGATCTCATGTGCCAAACTGTGCCATCAGCTGTGGGAGGGCTGTGGCACTCAGGAACACCAAAGTGGTGTCTGCCTGGACAAGGCAAGCAGAATTGGTCTGGCCATTACCAGGTATCAGGATGAGAAGTGGAGAAGAGGCCTTTTCCCAAGGGATATTTTGTTCTTTTCCTATTCTAGGAAAAATTGAGCCATCCAAGTGCCTGGTTAGGTGGCCCATGGGAGTATGTAGGTAACAGTGAGCAGCGGTGGTGGGTTACAGAAGGAGACTGGAACACAAGGGGGGAGAGTATTAAAGCAAGCAACCAGGGCTGCAACAGAGCAGCCAAGAGAAGAAGGAGTCATTAAAAAGCATTTTTTCCACTATGTTGCAAAACAGGGTTTGAAAATGGTCACGGAAGAATTTAAAATGTTTTAATAACAACCTCTCATCTTATCAAGGGGATTTCCCCAGTAGATCTCAAACTCTTTACCAATGAGGTTAATACCCCTTGTGCCCCTAGAACAGATAAGAAAACTGAGGCTCAGCTAGGGAAAAATACCTAACAATACCACTCTCTATGGAGAGAGCTCTCTGCCCCATATCACACCTCTGTGTGTGTACCAAAATCCTCCTCTCAAAGCATACAGTCCAGCATGTGATGAAGGTAGCAGCATTCCTCTGCTACAGAATCGTGATATTTCCCATGGCCCAGCTGGCTTGCTCACCATGGCACATAAAAGGGATAAAATCATAAATCACTTTCGGCATGGAGAGCAAAAAGGACATGCCACCACCCTCAGCACTGCAAGCATGCAGATGCCCAGCCGGATTTGCTAATAGTCATTTCCAAGCAAAGGCCATGCCTTGACCAGCACTGCCTTGGAAACATGCAGCAGCCCTGATGCTAACAATGGCCTTGGCCAATTCAGCTGGTGGGCAGCGTGCTGCGCCTTGCTGATGATGTCACGCAGGGGAGTAAGGAACCTGTTGTGATAATCTCATCCTCTTAATCACCAGCTGCTCCTAAATTTCTTTCGAGCCTGTTTGAAGTCAGTTAGTGTTTGCATAGTCCTACTGCTGGTCTTAAGCTTGACAGCTGCAGAGAGAGCATGACTCACTAGCTGATGGTGTGCACAGCCATCGTGCTCACAGGTCACCACCAGCATCCATGGCTTCAGCAGGAGCTGTACCTCTTCCTAGTGCTCAGCCTGAACGGACCCGTTGGGCACCATCTCAGTAGAAATGTGCAATATCAAAAATGATGTGCTTGTGCATGCTCCGGAATCCCAAGGAATGAACAGAATGACACCTTCGCCCTCTCTTTTGTTTGTGGAGTTTCCTGCTGGAGTACAAAGCTCTCATGCTTTCAAAGGGCCTAAACTTTCTTGGGTATTAATGCAGGGGAGAGAGGGAAAGCAGCAAAGTGCCCTACTTCTTGCTTTCATTTTCAACTTGGCTTGACAACACATTGCTGCCGCTAGCACATCTCCCTTCCCATTCTCTTTTATTAGCAAATGCACTTTGACTGGTTGAATTATTCATTGCAAACAATTTACCAGGCCACATAAGGCCAGCTTTTCTCTGCCTGTGAGTTATCCACAAATGAACATGTATTTTGTTATTGATGTATTTGTTGTCGGTAACTGTTCAGTAAAAAGCCTGTGTGTATTTCAGACAGTGAGTTGTTTGTGAGCTGTTTGCTTGGACTGGCCTGTCCCTGGATGGGAAGCTTCTGGGTGCAAAGAGAAGTGAGCAGCCAAGCATGGAGTGAACGTGGAACAGTCTGACCCCATTTACACTGAAGACATCTAATAACCATCATCCCTTCTGTCTCACAAGCACCCTGATTTGTCAGAAGAGCAGCCGCTGCAAACATTAATGCTAGCAAAACCCTGCTTGCATGAATGTTTGCACAAATTGAACAAGACAAGGTGAATTACTTAGTTGAACGTATCATGTCAAGTGAACATTTTGCAGCATTAGGTCAGGCCAATTGCTCATATACTATCAATGTAAGCAGTGGGAGTGATCTGAGTCAAATGAAAGTCCCAAACCTGCTGTATTCCTTGTTCATATCTGAGTGTTCATAGTAGTTTTGTATGGTCAGAACTAAGACCTACCCCAGGTTTGAGACTAACTGCTATTAAATCAACTGGACTTTCTGCAAGCACCATGTTTTTCTATCAGCTCAGACTCCCCCACTTTTTTTTTTTTTTTTTCAAGATAAGCTTCAGTGCTAGTTGTACAAAATTTAACCATGATATTGGGTCAGGAGTCTCTTTGTAGTATGAAAGTACAAGAAAGGCCAAGTATTCATCTTCTGTAAATGAGAAAAACTTTGCTTGAGGCAATGAAGGAGCACCTATTTACACCAGGGAAGCACTTCCAGTATATACCACACCATCTAGCTATTTCTTTTGCGGTGATGTCGTAAGTCTTGGTTGCTGGAATACGGTGTACTATAAAGAGCATTTCTTACCAAGGAGAGTGTTGTCCTCCAGGAAATAAAGATAATACATCCTGCAGTGCTGCTAGATCCACCTGTATTGCTGGAAATGACTAGAAAACATCAAGGACTCTTCTGTGGCTGCCAGTCTGAGAACAAACTGTGTTATGCTGTTGGGAAAGAAAAAAAAAAAAGGCAATATCAGAAGTACTCTTTGCAATACAAACTGTCTGAGTTTAGCTTAATGCAATGAAAGTGTTCCAGTTTTTCCTATTCTTACCAGATGTTTGTAACCACCCAGTTTGTTACCTCGAAGAATGACTAACACCTTTGCACACTTTCCTCATTCCACATAAAGTTTAGGGCACAAAGACAGAGCTGCTCTCTCTTTCTCCCCGTCGTGCCCCACATGCATCTCTTGGGATTAGCAACTGTTTTGCTCCTACCCAGAAGGTTTTTCTCACCTGACCCCAGCACTTCCCCATGGAGGAGAAGCATGCAGCTGTGGAACTGGCCACAAGGGCTCTCCAAGGCCTGAATAGCCCCTGATCAGGCTGGGTTCAGGCTGGCAGAGATGCCTTGTCCTTGCCCTCTGGTTACAAAGGATTGCTCACCTCTGCCTAGAGGCATAGACAAGCTTGCTGCCTTCCTAATTCTGGCTGCTGCTGTAAATCTTTCCAGCTATCACATTTTATTCACAAATTCAGGGTCAGGCTTGAGCATTAAGCTTTCATGGGCATATCTCATCTTGGCATCTGCAAGTGGGGAGAATCTTTGCTGTGTAACTCTGTTCTGCAGCTATATAGATGTGAGCTTTGAATTTACAATCACACTCAGCTCTGCCCACATCCGCATGCTCCTGGCTTCTTGCCCCCACACAGACTTTGTCTGAAGAAAAAACTCCTTTTCTCATTTACTCCATGAGTAAGCCTGGTGAGGGTTCAGTCTGGGCTGCTAAAGGCCTGAATTTCCATCTCTATGACCTCAAGAGTGCAAAGGAAGAAATGCTATCATAGTGGAATTTATCCTAAAACTGAGCTGAAGTATTGTAAAAAACAAACAATCAATCAATCAAACAAACAAAACAAAACAAACAAAAAAAAACCAAAAAACAAAACAAAACAAAAATAAGGAAGGTACCATTCTACCACAAAATGTATTTCCTATAGAGTTTTGCTAAAGAGTAAAATGAAATTTAGTAGTGTTTGAAGATCAGTGTTAACTAATCCTGCAGATGCCAGTATAGTTGTCTTCTCACTAATGAACAGAAAAGCTTTAAAATATGCTGTTGAATAGCTGAGATTTTTTTTAATCTCAGCAGAGCCATTTTCCTGAAACTTTCCTGAAACAACCTCTCAACTAGTTTAATTTTCCCTCAAGAGCACTGGCTGTTGGAAATGACTGAAAGTGTCTCCTTTCCAGTTAACCCTCTCCATCTGCCTTCATTAGACAGCAAGGAGACTAACAAAGTATCCAATCAGCTTTTCTAATTCCCAAAATCCAGGAAAGAAATAACAGAGGCTGATGCATGAGCCCCATTCAGCACAGGGCAGTCACTCCCTTCCCATTTCCATATGTCCCAGGGGTCTGAGCCCGGCACGGACAAGCTCACCAGTGAGTGCTTTGTGGTGTGGGTAGCCGATGTGGGTGCGGGCTGCCTGACCAGCTCCATCACACGCATAACTGAGAACAGGCTGTTAGTAAAGAAGGCAAATGACTGAGTAGCTGACAAATGATGCTGAAGGCAGATGATTTGTTAGACCTGGGTAAGTTTCTTTGTTCTGAAATATTTCCTTGGGTAATGGGACAAAA
>VXAA01001229.1:772774-805113 GCA_013399115.1 Anseranas semipalmata | reverse complement strand
AAAAAAAAAAAAAGTCACACATTGTTGACTGCTGGTGGCTTGCTCTGGTTTGAGGGCATGGTGCTTTCCAGCCACCCTCACAAGGTGTGACAGATGCTGTCTAGAATGCAGCAAACCCAGACCTTGTGTTGGCGTGGTTTGAAACCTCATTGTTGGCCTCAGATCCTGCTTTTAAATGTCCCTTTTCAGTGGAAATTCCTCAGAAAACAAGATGGCTCCTTGCTGTGCATACAAGTGACTCAGCTCATGCTCTGATACCTTTTCTCACACAGATTAATTCAAGGTAACTTGAACATGAGATCCATGCAGAAATGTCACCTGTGCATGTGAAGCAGAGGTTTGCTCAACAAATCTGAAGGAGACGAAAGGGGAGAAACAGGCAAACAAAATCTAGCAGCTCCCATTCTGATGTACATATATTCCAGGATGCTGAATGCTTGAAAGAGGTTCAAGAGAGCCACAAAAATTACTTGCAATCTAGAAGCATACCTTTAGTGTAAGAGCACAGTGCTGAGCAATCTGTTAATCCATGAGAAGGAGGGTGACATGATCACAGCCTGCCTACATGATGATGCATTTTCAATTTTAAAACTGAACTAAAATGGGAAAATTCAAATTAAGATGCAAATAGCTAGTAACAAAGCTAATTAATCATTGAGGCAATTCAGAAAGAAGGTAAATTTTCCCATCACATTAAGTAGTAACAGAAAAAGTGGCTGTCGGCCTTTTACAAAATACTGTGCAGCACAATCAGCAGTGACAGGCTGGATGCAGGAGCTGTTTAGTGCAGTTGTACAGTCCAAAGTAATGTCTTCCAAGGGATATCATCTCATATCCTCTCCTTTTGCTTGGAATATATGCATATGTTATGTTCCCAGGTGTGAATGATGCCATCTATTTGGCTCAGAGGGAATTCTCATCCTTTCAGCATCCTCCCTTTAATAGTAAACAGACTTGAATCATTTATTATTATTAATATTAATGGAACATTTCCTCACATGCCTGAAAGAGCAAGGCAGAGCTCCTGGGCTGGGCTGAATTCCGCAGCACTGGTGACTGATTTTCTCTGAATACTCTGAGCAAGGACTTTCCAGGAGCCAGGCCACCACAGGCAGGTTTATGGTATGAGCCTGTGCAGGAGTAACTACATCTAGGTAAAATGTGCCAAGTCTGAAAGTGGGAGCAACTCATTCTGATCACCAGAATGCCCCAGAATTTCTGGAGCAACTCTGGACCCTATCTAGGGTTGGAGCGAGTCATACAAAACCGGAGAGTGTTTATTACAACAACCGTTCTAAGGTGGTTTTATCAGCTGATTTTTTTTTTTCATATTCACAGTTCCTAATACCTAGAGCCCAAAAAAGTGTGAGATAGTGACAGTGCAATTCTGGGATGAAACGATATAAGGAAAAAAAAAATCACTCCCATCCTACTGCAAAATGATGCAGCATCCCTAGCAGTGTTAAGCTATGCTTTTTCTATACAGCTCTGGACTTCTTCCAACACATATTCTCTGGAAAATCTCTGCTGAAACATACTAGTTTGTGGTGACATTCTTTGTTAGATCTGCTCTGTCTTGTCAAAGACACAGCACAGGCCAGGAATTAATTGGCTGAGATGAACACTTGGTAGCTATCTTAGATCTTGGTAATGTGATTCTTCCTTGTTCTTTAAAACTGGGTTTTACATTGACTTAATGCAATAACTATGAGACCTTCTGAAGAAGCAAGTGGAATGATGGTGACACAGATAAAACAAGACAGCAATCTGTTGTCTGGCTGGTTTTAGAGCCATTCACAGGACCAGGAGGGGTAGGCCAGGGTATGCTGTCTCACTCCCCCACCAGCCACAGAAGGGTGCAGAAGCCCATGGAGCATCCATGCTGGGATGTGTCATAGGGGCCCTTGGGGTTTATTCTTCCTCCCCACATGGGAGGACCATGAGCAGAGCTATCTGGACAGTGTCAGGCAATGTTGGCCATGTTCCCATTTGTCCCCCTACCTGAACATGGCTCATCACACCAGCCTGGATGTGGCTTAGGGCTTTAAGGATATACTCTGCATGTCATGGCTCTGGGCGTTCCTGAGACCTGCTGCCCAGAGCCTTGGATACCACAAGGCCCTGCTGCCACTGCTTTTCCTCCATAGCATCAGCTTTTCCTCCAGGGTTTGCCATTGCAAGTGATGCTGATGTGGCAGCTCAGGCTCCAAGTGACAGGCATGGTGCTGGAATCTCTGCAAGCCAACTTCTTTCCACTGCTCTGATTTATCCCTGAGGTACCTCTCCAGAGAGCTGACATGCTATTCCTGTGAAAATGTGTAAGTGTTTTAACACTTATGGGCCAGGTACGTGCAATGGCAAAGGTACAAAGGCAGTATTATTGTTATGCATTATACAGACTTATACTAACCAAGTTATGTGTTAAACACAGAACTACCTGGACATTGTACTAAAGTGCCTCCATCAAAAAAAAAAAAAAAAAAAAAGGTTCAGATACAAAAACTTGTATTTTGGCTTTAAAATATGAAATAAAATTCTCAGCTCATAATTTGTTGCTATATGATTTAGTTCTTTTCTTTCCTTTTTAAAAAGGAAAAAAGGGAGTCTAAGATGCAAATAACATTTCCTGAGACGGAGAGCAGAGCAAACTTCTAACACATTTTCCAAGGTCAGCTCAGAAAAGGAAGCTGCTTCCAGACTATAGCTACAAAAATTAACATGCAAAAAGTTAGAATCCTCATCTATAGACAGTCTGTTTATAAAAAAAAAAATAAAAAAAAAATAGACTGAGCATCTTGATCCTCTCTTCACCCCAAAAACATTCTGTCTGACCTCAATGGGAGATTCTGGGTATTTGATACTTCTAAAGTCGAACAATTGTCTAAATATGGACTCAGAACCTGACGTTTGATTCTTATGTAATAAAAACCTCAAAGTCTGTCATTTCAAACAATGGAACTGCAGAACAGTAACCTACAGTTTCTCCATGTCTTCACATAAATGAAGTCTGAATCTATTCTCTCTGCTCTTTGTTTACTGTGCAAACTCCTTCCCCACAAAAGGAAATGAGCTTCTCAATCCAAATGTCACTTTATTTAAAGCAGGAGGCAGTGAGCCTGCTGCAGCATTCGCTGGCCTCCCAAGAGCCTCCTAAGCAAACAGAAACCAAAGTGCTGATCATGGCAATGCAACCATGAAATGATTCAGTAGCAAGTTATGTACGTTCAAGGATCAGCAGCCAGCCAAAGCACTGCAATGAGTTTTAACTTGCATTTGCTGAGAGCTAAGAGCACACTGTCACTTGTCATAACTGAGCGGACCTGCAGTAAATCAAAAAGCTTCAAAATATGTCCAAGTACTTGCATTTGCAATAGATGAATAAACAGTACACATGCCTGTCAACACTTGAAGCTCCCCAAACCAGAGTCCACTTACCCAGGATGGGTCAAATACACCAGTTGCTTTCATGGTATTGCTTAGAGCAGCTCTAAAGACAGGTTGCAGAACAGCTCAGCTGCCTCTCCATAGCCCTTGTCTGCAGAGATGCTCATCAGGTCACCCAGCTATTGCTCTGACAGAGGAAGGGGTGTATCTGCTCTGTGACTGGGCCTGGTATTTTGTGCACCTACAAGTCAGAGCATTATCCCATCTGTTTGCAGAGCGACAATGTCAGGCAGAATCAAGAGTGCCCAGAGGGATTTTGTTTCATTCACTTACAACAAGGGAGAGACATTAAGATGCAGGGCAACACATCAGGCAAGGATGCATTAAAAATAACAAAATAAATAAAAAAGCAGAAGTGTGGGTTGAGTATCTTTTTTGTCCTGTGATCATCCTGAAATAGCATGTGTGAATCAGCAACAAGCCCAAGCCTCACCCGCTCTCCTGACAGTTCCTTCCAAACCTGCTCACAGCAGCCACAAGACCCCACTGCTCAAAGGCCCTTGTTCAGCTGGCCTGGCTCTGACTTTAAACAATCCTGGGCTACACTTGCAGTAATGAGTATGATCAGGACTAAGTACATGGGACATAAATAAACAAAAGGCAGGTTAAACTCACAGCTAAATCCAGTTACAACCTTAATTTGCACATTTTCTGTTTGAAAGCAGCTGCTTTATTTTCTGTATGGAGCTGAACCTCTCCCATATGCCCTTTGCAAGGCCAGAGAGATGCTTTGCCTCAGAACCAACACAGCCTTGCAGGAACATACCTGACCTATCCACAGTGCTCTCCATGGGAGGTGCAGGACAGAGCCCTTCCAGCAGCTCTAGTCAGCACAGTTTCTTGCCATCTCTCAGCTTTCTAGTTGGTTCTAGGTGCAAAAACTTTCTGGGAGAAAAACTCTAAAACTTAACTGCAATCCTTAGCTCAAGCTTCCCACTCAGTTGCTTGTTGCAAACAGCTACAGCACAAAACTAACATAGCTGCAAAAAGCTGGTTGTTCTCAAACCAACACCTGTGGCTCTCAGTTTATAAAACCTGTGCCTCGTTTGCATCCCCAGCACCTCACTATAAAAAAGAATGTGCTATCAACTGCCTTGTTTTTTTAGTTCCTCTAATTCTTTACATCTTTCCTATGTTGGTGGTGTGGCTGCAGGTATATTCATGCATATCTCTTAGAGCAGAGCAGCTACACGCTGTGAAGCAAAACTGCAACTTTTTATGTACATGCAGCAGGAAAGAGGTATGTGTATGGATGTTGCTTATGATCTGTTTGCAATATGGATTTAAAGAACTCTTAACTTACTGAAAAGCCTCCAAAGAAGTATTCTAGTACAGCTCTGCATGTCCAATCATCCCAGGAAAAAGATGTGGGTGTTTCCAGTTTCTGTGGATATCTTTGTTATCTTGTTGTTGCTTCGTTTGCTGTTATTTGCTGTGCTCCTATAGAAATGGGTGTCATCCTAGCAATCACAGGCAGCCAGCCCCTGTGAGGACATGCTGTCAGGACTGTGATAGCCTGGAAGTATATTTCTAAGCTTTTGTCTCTGTTTACAGATCTTTGGCCATATTTGTCAAACAGCAAAGTATGACTGAAATGTAATGTTTAAGAGACCTTGTAGATGAGGTCTGTCAGTTGCAGACATTGACAGAGGGAGAGCACAAGATATAACCTGCTTTTAGTAAAATATTTATTATTTACTGTTCCAGTATTTTTTGCAGTTTGGGGGATGTTGTGACTAAGAGTTTTCATTAACAACTCTTTCATGAGACTGATCTGTTCTTTCAGGAATCTCGTATGTACAAAATAAATAAAATGTGACAAATTTTTCCAGGAGACCTGACTTAGCCTTTGCAACACCTAAAACTTATTCCAGAGCAAAGCTGTGTTTGTACAACCCTACCTGGTTGTGGTGCTCTGAGAGCCCAGGCACCAACTGTGCTGGCTCTGCCCTTAGCCCACACCTGCCCTTGCAATGTAGTCCCTTGGCCACCGTCTCTGGCCCTGGGAGGAAGCCTGACCTTATGTGCCCTAAGCAAGGCTTCTCCCATGACAACTCATGGATTTTTTTTGTTTATTTGCCTTAATCCCCAAGCACAGCTATTTTCAGATATTTGGTGGGGTGGCACAAGGTTACAGCAAGGTGAGGTGCAGGGGTATTATCCAGGATAAGGGGGTCAGGCTTCTCAGCAGCCAAGCAAGAGAAATGCCAGTGCTGAGTTAATGTCACATTTAGAGCTGCAGCCAGAGGAGTGTAAATTGCCACTAAAGGCAATTCAGACATTATGGATCCTGCTGCTCAATCTGTGTCACCTCTGAGGCACTGTGTAACAGAGAGGATGGTGTCATCCAGGAATCCCAGGTCAGAGCTCTTGCCTTCAGTAGAAGCTTGGATTGAGTAGTGCTTTACAGTTGATGGTGATCTTGGAGGCCTTGCAGGATTAAAAATGACTACTACACATGGAAAATAGATTTTTACCAACAAAGGAGAAGCTTGCACTTTCCTGTGCAGATAAATGGAAGAGTTTGGTATTCATAACTGGGGAAAACAAACAATCTGGAAGTGGCACTTTGTCAAAGAACCATAAGTCTGGCCTGGCAGAAGGATTCAGCAACAAAATTTGAATCTCAGTCCTATGCTAAGATGTTTAGCAAGTCTATTGTTTAGAATAATGACTTCAGCTTCCTTTATGGAAGCAAATGCCAGCCAAGACTGGGGAAAAGGGTTTTGTAAGAAAAGTAACAGGATAACTCAGTCATGGTCCCCCAGCAAAATGTGTTTGTGTTTATCCTTTACGTAGAAAATGACTTGCATCTAGATGTTTGCACTAGATTCAATTATTCACTGTTCAGCCAAGAAATGGGACAAATCCACTAAGAACTGTTATTTATTTAGAAATTGCTAGTGGTTGTTATAAAACAGCTTCAACTGACCCTGATTTAGTTTAATGTTTAACCTACTGTTTAGTCTCTGAGCTTTTTTATTTATTCTCCTGAATTACTTAAACCTACTGAGTTCCAGTTCACTGCTTCTGAGGCCAGACCTGGGGTGCATCTCTCCACCAGGTAACTGAGTGTTGTTGGTTGGCAGCTGCAGGGGTGGGAGAAGCTGATCAGTAAACTCAGGACATTTTAGTGGTGGTAGGTGGTGGTTTGTGATGCATCGATTGCTCTGAGGAAAATATTCTGAAAATTCAGTCCTGATCCTTCAAGTCCCTCAAACTATTAAATTGGAGAATTCATGAGGATGTTGGCAGATTTCTCTAGGAGTGTTTGCCACACCAGAAGAACTTTCCTACTCAGCCTTTGTAAAATGTCAGCTAAAAATCATTTTGTAGTTTGCTACAGCAGAAAAATGAGTATATTTAATACAACATCTAAACCCACAAATTTAATACGTGCATGTGACATGGCCAAAATCTTCAGGAGTCTATACATAGATTGAGCTGCTTCCCCAGAGGACCTGTTGATTTGGAAGTAAAGCAATTGTAATTATTTCTTTGCCCAGAAGCAAGTGGCATGGGGAAGAGTGCACTGTAATTCCAAGCGATTTATAGATTTGCCTGGGCTTGATGTGGGGTCCTCCTTAGTGAGCTTGTTCACGACTGGGGACTTCAGAAAGAATGTGCTGTGTGGAGAACTGTTCAGCCTGTTTTGTTCTGTGTTGGTTACGATGCAAAGCAGCAAGCCCAAGTGGCTCTGCCTTGTGAACCTCAACCATGATGATTCACGTGTGTTGGGAAATAAGTTTGCATCTTGGTGAGACAGCACTGCAGTGAGTGCTTTGCAGCCACAGTGATAACAGGCAGTTAGGAAAATTAGTTTCTCTCCCACAGGAATTTGACATTTCAACCTTTCCAGCCTTTCTGTTTGGAGGAAGGCTTACTGGCTTTAAACAAAGTTTCCACACTGATGATGCATTTAATGCTGTGCATCTCTGTTCATGCAGAATTTACTTATTCATGCCATGTTACCTTCTTTCAAGACTAACTGCAAACTGTGGGACTCTGAGCACCACCTGGTTGATTAGATGACACCTTCCATGTGGCAAAGGATCCATCTCTGCCTAGTGGTTTCCATGCTGTAAGCTGTAGCTCTATGGATCTCTTAGGGAGAAGCCCTAAGATGCCTTTTTGGCAAGATGAACAAAGATGCCAAGAATTATGGAAAAGCCAACTGGCTCATACTGAAAGCTATGAAGGGCAAGTGTCTTCAGGTGATCTTGGCATTATGTGGATTTTCCTTCATAATCAAGTGCAGGTGGTGATGCTCTGAGAGCAACATTTTTGAATTATGATAGGGCTTATCATTCCTTTTTGGAAAATACATTTCTCTACAACAAGGAGACGTGTGGGAAATTATGGCAAATCCACTTCAGATCACAGTATAAGTGTATGTTGTGCTGACAGAAGAAAAATGCACATGGAGACTGATACCAGCTGTGGTTTGCACTGAGGTCAGTGCCATCCTGAGTGTGTGGGTCACCTTTCAGATGAGCTCTGCACAGGACTCACTGATAAAACAGTTTGCTCAGTTTCCTGATCAGTGCAGTAGCCTTCTGTTCTCCAGCCTGGGTGTCCCTGGACACAGCTCCCCACTTGTGCCTTGTGGGTATCAGACTGATTGCCTTATGCTCAAATATTCCCAAACAATGCCAGAAGTGTTCAGGGTGATGTCACAGATGCCCCTGGTTACTGACCTGCATTGGAGGCTCTGCCTTTTGTGCAAGACTCCAGCAGCCTGGTCTGGGCAGGACAGGGTGTTGTGGGGTCAGCTCATGCATTATTTTCTGCTGTGTGTGCTAAAGGACTGAAACCACTCCTGGCAGACCTGGCAGCTACCCAACTTCCTTCCATTGATTAGATCAAACAAATAAATTCATGCAGCTGCTACAACAAGGTATCTGAAGGCAAACAGGGTTGCCAAGCAATTAGTGTCCAAAACATGTCTAATCAGTCCCTTGGGTACATCTCATTACATAACAAAGCAGAAGATGTCAGTCTGGGTATTACATTGGGAGTATGAGATTCTGATCTGTTTTGGGCTGGTGCAAGGCAGGAGTACAAGTGTGACACTGATCATTCCCAGGACATGCCTAGGGGACACCATCTCTTGTTCTCACTGAGGTGCTGCACATGGTTTGTGCTGGCAGGGGAAGGACTCAGTCTAAGCAATGCAGAGCCTAGCTCATGCACTGGAGGCAAAAGAGCTACATCAACGGGATTCCAAAGCCAACTCGCAAACCCCATGAGAAGGCACTGCTTGCTGCCTCCAACGCTGCCTTGTCTGACTGGAGTGGTGGGGCCATGTTGCTGCTGTGCTGCACTTGGCCCCCTGAGCCCATGCTGTGCACCACAAAAGCATCCTGTGGGCTGGTTTTTGGTTATGCCCCACATAACACAAGTTGTATGCTGTGCATCCTGGGACAGCGGTAATGGATTGTGTAGGGCAGAGGGAGCCAAGCTCTGCACTATCCTATCCGTGGTGCCTTTTGGAAACACCTTTTGGAGCAACCTGTGATGCAGTGGTCTGAAACAGCCAGAGCCCAAACCACTGCTGGACAATGAGCACAGATCAGTGTCCACCCCATTAGGCCCCTGGCTCTCGAATCACTATGGGAGCTGTTAATGGAGATATGGACATATCACAAAAACAAATAGTCCTGTTACACAAGGTTCACCCCCAGAACTGGAGGCTTCCCTCTGCAAATCCCAATTTCTGAAAGTCTGAGGTGACTTGCTTCAAACAAAATGCAGTATTCTTCAAGGGCTTCTAATAGACAACATAAGAGTTTTCTTAGCCAGATTCAGCCAGGCATTCAGAGCTGACCAAACATTACTATTACATTCTAGATTGAAAACTAGACAGAATCTGAATGGGGACCCAAATTCTGCACAGTAACTGTTGGTAAATCCCAGCAATCCATACTTCTGTGTTGAAAGGAAAATAAAGGCATGCATTGGTTGGCTTTGGTAGAGCAGAAACAAATTCGCCTTTTCAAATCTGCTGACATGTTTATCAGGATAACATGAATGAATGCATCACACTTGCCAATACAGCGCAGAGTGGCAGTAGAAGATAGAAAATGATCTGAAAAGAGATGACAAACTACTTGGCAGCATGCACTGGGCTGTTATTTGCCCTTCCTTCACTGCGAATTGCATTTTTGAGGAAGATGCACCCCAGCAGCAAGCCTGGCTGCTTGCTGTGCCTCTGAGAAAAGAGCAGTAGGTAAGTTCTGGGGCAGAGACTGCTCACTTGAGCCCTGCAGCACCCAGCATGCCCATCCCATTGTTCCCATGGCCCTGGACCTCTGCAGGAGCAGAGGGGGTCTTTGACCTTAACAACTATTTTTTTTGTTTGTTTTTAAAGCCTGAGAAATCCTTGCTTTCCATTTTTAATTCTTCCATAGCATCTGGGCTCTATTATCAGTGTGAACAGAGAACTTGCAATGAAAGAGGCAGGAGCTAATGATAAAAAATACCCTTTGCCTTTTCACCTCTCTGTTTGCTGGAAAATAACTGATTTTCTTGGCAAATACTATCAAGAGAATATTTGTGACCAAGCTTGCTCTAATGGACATGAACTGTGCTGTGTCTCTTAGGCTTGTTGCACTTTCAGATGACTTCACCACTTTACAATCCAGCTCTTATGATAACATTTAACACACACTTGCAAAGCCATGCAGTGCAAAGGAGGCATAAAGTTCAGAGAAGGGTAGCATTGTGCATAATCTGTTTCTAGACTGTCTCCCTCTTACAAAAATGCAAGCAAATAACACAACGGGCTGAGATGATGTAACTTTTCAGGGTAGGGAGTAGAAATTTATTGACACTGCTGATGTGATTTAGCAAACTGAGCAAAATAACATGGGGTTATCTCTTCATTCTTGCACATTGTGTGGGTTTTACTTTGTCAACTGATTTAAAAAGCAACCAGCAAGTTCTGGGAATGCTGAGTTTAAAAAAAAAAAAAAAAAAAGGTGGGGAGGAGGGTAGAGAAATCAAGCTTTTCTATATATTAGTAAACACAATTAATCCAAGTCAGCAAGAGTGAACCAAAGAGAATTCAGTGACCAGTTGATACTCAGAAAACTTTTTGTTTAAATATTGCTTAAAATGCCACAAAAAGTGGGATCCAGTTCTCAAACCCTGACATATGCAAAGCTCTTACATGTGGGCTTATGATCAGATATTTTTTTAATGTCCTAAAAAAAATACAAGTGCTGGTAGTAAAGCAGATGGTTGTTGGGGCTTTTGCGTGACAAATTGGTTTATGCTCTGCATTCCTTTAAGAAAGTGCCTGGCACAAAATATGCTCCTCTCATGCCCTATTACATGTTCCTCTGCATAGCTGCTGCCCACCATCCTTGCCCTGCTCCAGGGGAGCCCTTTGCTGCTGCACGATAAAGCAGCAACTTGGCCGAAGGACTATCCACACTCAGCAGTGTGTGTTGGGGTCTGAATTGCAGAAAATGCAAGGCTTATATAGCTACAGGCAGGGTCATCAGTCATTTTTGCACTATCCAAGGTGTTCAACCAAGTTCAGGCAGGAAGAAATTGATTGCTGCTGCGAAACAATGCAACGCCTCTGGTCAGGACCTCTCTCAACACATCTGACCCTGACACAAAGATCACGTTTCCTACAATTTGCTGAACGCTCTTTGAAAACCTTCTAAAGATTTTCCTTCACGGTATCCAGAGTTGGAGCTTACAGTTCCCAGAGGCTATCAGGAAGGAGTGGATAGATGGGTGCAGACAATGGCAGTATGGCTGTTGAAGGGAAACCTGCTATAATGGCACCTGCAGATGCTGATACAATGTGGAATGGAGCCTGTAAATTCTTGAATGGGTCTGGAACTCGATTCAATGTATACAAAAGAATCTGAAAAAAGGCTGAATATTCCCTATCTTGTCAGGACACTGGTATATAATAAACAACCTCTAAAAATGTTTACCTCCTTTATTCCCAGCTGTGAAAACCTCTGATCAAACACAGCATTTTCATAAGAACATTTCTGTTTCTCTTCAAGAGCTAAGGGAGGTTCACTGAATAGGTGAAAACGTGATTTGGTCAACTTGGCCACTAAAATTATCAGTTTTGACATTTTAACATAATCCAGGATTCCCTTTCCCACTTCTATCACCTGCAGGGATTTCACTTGGAGAGGATGGCTGGCGGCAGTGCTTTCTAGCTGTTCCTAGAGAGCCACGTGAGGGCATTCCAGTATAAACACTGTTTTACAGGCAGTTCATCGCAAGTTATCAAGTGGTGTAGGTCTGGGAGGTAATACCCTCCCACAGCCCTACTGTAACCCAGCTGTCTGTTTCTGGTGGAAACATCTTTGGGAATCGTGCATGACTGCGAGCTGGTTTTTAGCAGCTCCAGGTTCTTCCTCAGCTCTGCCTCCAGCTTTCCATGGATGGATCAAGAGGAGAAGGTGGAAAGCCAGATTAAGAAGAAAAATAAGTGCTTTAACAAGGTCCAGTGCAGATTAGCTGGCGATGAAGTGTGGCCAGTGAATGCATGCACCATGGTCTGCGCACATGCTGTGGTCTGTGCAGAGCTCATTTCTAACACAACCTGTGGCAGGATGGCTCTGAGAGGGGAAAAATCCCACTCTGCCTCTGTATGGCTGCCTGGAGAAATCCTGCACAGGACACCGGTTAGACCTAAATTCATGATGAATATTTTGAATATTTTTTTCCTGATTGGCACTAGCAGACCAGTGAAAGAGTATCTCTGCAGAGAACCAGCTTGTAATTTGAAATGGATATCAAAATGCCCTGCTCTAAATACATATGATCTATACCACCTAGCCTATTTCCAAGCAAAGACAACCACATATAGACAGATATGATCGGGGCTCTAATTAGAAGATAAACCCTTTCATTAAAGCTATGTGCTGGGTGCAAATTGCTACATTTTCGCATTCTGTTTATGGCTACATTTTGTTATTGCCCTGCTTTAAAACTGCTGCAATTACTGTCTATTTTAATGCATACTGCTGGAGCTGATATAAATACGTCACCAGAACATCTTGCAGGCAATACACAGAAGTCCCTTTTCCTTCCAGAAGTGCTGTGTTGCTCATTTGCATCATAGATTCGTGACCAGATACATTTAACAGCACAAATCAAAGTGCTTCTAAACACAATGTTAGACCCATAGCATAGGGCGAATCTAGAGCAACTCCAGAATCAGACCCAGTGTAACCATACCTGGGGTTGTTGGTGTGTTTTTGGATGGCTATAAAAACATTACAACCCCAACAGTTTTCCTGTCGATTTTCAAAGCAACAGATGGAGTTAAAATACTCCCTTTTACCCTCATTTTGGTATTAGCAGGCATTGCAGCCATGTGCTGCAGTGAGCAGGGCACTGGTTGTCCAAATGCCTCGGCAGCACTGGGGACCCGTTGCCCCAGGAGACCCAGGGAACAAGGGGGGTCTTTGGCACTTGCTGAATCTCAGATGCACCCTGCAGCATTTCGTGACTCTGCTGTGGTGGGCTGCAAAACGCCCCTGTCTCATCAGCTTCCTTCCCACTGCTAGGGTTTCCTGGCCTTGCAGAAGGTGATCAGAGAGTGTGGATGTGCAACAGGGATGAGCTTTGTGCCTGTGGCTGCAGGGTCCCCCTGAGCAAGTCCCCACAAGGCATCATCTCCTATTTACTTCTTCCAGCCTCTCCATCTTTCCTAGCCCTTCATGGCTGTTTGATGCCAAGGTCCAGGCAGGGAGTTTTCCTGATGGTCCTTTCCCTTTCCACTGCTATCAGCAAGGGGAATAAACACCCATTTTCCCCTTGGGCAGAGTTGGGAACTCTTAAATTCTTTTGAAAGGCTTTTCTTTTTCCCAAACCTGAGAACCCTGGGGAATCTGCCTCTACTGCATTATTCTTGTGTTGAGGTGGGATTAGTCGATTTTTTTTTTTGCAGATGATAGCAGTTTCTCAGAAAACAGAGCAAGTTCAGAACAGTTTATAGGCTTATGCAAAAAAAAAAAAGTAAATCAATCTTGTTCTAGTCTCTAGCAGTTTGGGCTGTGTTCTCTTTTCATTGCACACAACCAACTTGCATTGCCGTTAACATGCAAATAAAGATATTTGATCTCAGTCTTTCCTACAGCAAGAAAACCCTTAGCCATGCCACGTGTCCTGCAGCCAGGGCTTGCTGCATGTCAGACCATTTATTCTTCCCCTGTCTGAGTTCATGCTGGCTTGGAAACCCATAGGCTCCTGCATACCTGCAGTTGTTAGAGAAGACACAAACCTCTAAGGACACCTCAATTCCGTCTCTCCTCAGGTGAGGTTTTTCAGAAGTTATTTTCCATCTTGCAGAAGCATTATAACTACAAAACTGTTGTAATGGAAACTGAGACTTGACCACCAAGCATTGTTCAGTCAGTTGTTAATACATAGCAGGCAGCTTGGAGACACTGATACTGCAGCTAGATTCCTGTCTTTACCCAGGCATTTTCTGCATACCAAAATTAACTGTGGTCAACAAAGAAACCTTGGATTGGTTGACAGTGAAATCCTTCAGCAAATGCACAGATGAATCATTGTGCTGGCTCTGGGGCAGGGGGAAATCTAAATTTAGGGTGCGTGCTCTCTGCAGACCAGAGGAGCTGCTGCCGATACCCGCTTGGCAAGGCCTGCTTAGTGTGGTGCAGAAACAGCTGGTATTAAATATTGCAGTCTCGCCCAGTAGTATCATGTGGTGGTGCTCCCTAGCAGAGCTACACTCCAGGTATGACACAGAAGATGTCTGAGGTCCCCGCATGGCAGTAGGAGCGCTGTTTGGGGAGTGAAGTGCTCATTGCTCTGCCAGAGCATCTGTGAAGTAGGATTGTGCATGAAGCTACGAAAAATTCAAAACTGCCTGCCCCAGGACCTGTGCGTGCTTGTGGGGTGCCGAAACCCTTGTCTCTGGCAGCCCCTTATTTCTCTAAAGGCAGTCAGGAGGGCAAAATACGTGCAGAACTTCACCCATTCCAGGCATTGCTAGTAACCGCAGGCTCCCAGCAGGCTCCACAAGGCTTCTGAATGCCCCCAGCAAGAACGGAAGAAGCTCTGCTCCTGAAGCAGCGGGGGGAGGCATTAGCCGGCTGGCAGGTGGCCAGCTGCAAACAGCCTTGTGGTCAACACACAGCAGCCTCCCTCCCTGCCCGGCACTTGGCTTCAGCCCCACCCCAGCCTGGGTTCCCCTTGGTCACCACACTCTGTCTTCACCCCGTGCTACACCTCCATGAGCCATGGCCAGGATCGGGGACATCCTCAGCCTCCCGGGTTGGTGGCTGGAGGGTGACAGTGCCATTGCTCACAGGGCACAGGGTGGGGAGGCTGTGCCTTGTCATCCTCCTCCTGGAGCTCAGCAAAAGGAGGATTAATAGCTACAGACTGGTGTGATTTAGAGCTGAGCATCCTCTTGATGATCTCCTCCAGTCTTGACCTATGGAAAGAGCAAATCTCTTGTTGTCTCAGGTGTATGAGCTTCTGCAACAAGCTGGGGCTGGTAATGTGGTGCAAGTGCTACTGCAATGGGGGATATGGGGACAAAGGTCTCTGAGTGCTGTCAGCGCTGCAGAGATTCCCATCCACAATGAGAAGTGACTGTGGACTAATTCTGGCCTGGCGGTGTGCTCTGAGCATTTCAGAGTCACGAGTCAAGCTCCAAACATCATGAGGTTGACTTAGAAATATGACATTCAAAAAAATAATTAAGGTTTCTTTTCTTTCTTTTTCTTTTTCTTTTCTTTTCTTTTTTTTTTTTTTGGAATCTGATGCCTGAGCTTTTAAGTTACTCTTGGGTCACAGTCTTCCCTGCACAACCACAGCATTGCAAATTGACTTTTTAATACAGGCAAGCTGAGACTTTCACCTCCTGACCTGCCTCCAGGAACGGGGGTTTTAACTGCAACGTTAAACATCACAGGACTTTTGGTAAAATCATGAGAGCTGGCAGCAGTCCTGATGTAGTTAGGAAGGATCTGCTTTAGGACATGGCTTAATACTAAATCCTAACCCCCTGATCTAGGGTGGATAAAACCCAAATCTAATTTTCTGATCCTCTTTCCTCCACATTTTAGCACTTTAAATTATGTTCCCTATAAAAGCGGTCAGGGTTGATCCAGATGAACAGAGAGAATAAGACTTCAGTGAATGAAACCTACACTGGGGAAAAATAACTCTCTCTTACAAATGGAAGTTAAAGGCCCATTAGTCAAACTCTGGAAGGGATTGTCCCATTTCCAGGGTACAAAGCAGAACCAAGCTTCACCTGCACCTAGCACAGGGTCCTGACTAAGCAGGTACTGGCACGGAGCAAGGCTAGCGGCATGAGCAAGGCATCCTGCCCATTGCAACACCTTAACCAAGGTGCTGGGATTGCCCAGTCCTGCCTGGAAGAATGCTGTTCATTTTTCTGCTAGTCGATAAAGTACTGTTTGACCTTCCACAGTTTCCCCCTTCCAGTTTGTTTTGGTGTTGGGTCCAGTTTGGGAAGCCCTCCTGGTGCGTAGGGTGGGAAGCTGCATAGCTAGCACCGCTGGGGCAGGGCTGGCATAGGATCCCAATGCGCATGGAGAAGGACACCATCCCACAGGAGAAGCTTCTGTGGGTCTGTGACACGTGGTGGTGTGAGGGGACACCCCTCTGCAGCCTGCCTTGCCCCAAGTATGAAGACATGGGACGACCTATTGCTTTGCTGCCCCAGGGGCACTTGGCAAGGCAGTGTTTAACTTGCACACTGAAAATATGCTGCCACCCTGCAAAAACTTTGTTCTGCCCCCAGCGACACCTCCCATTTCAGCCTGGGGGCTTAAACATCTTTTCTCAGTTTACTGTGGCTCTTTTCTACTGGTTTGCTGCCTGGCGGGTGTTCTACTTGTAGCTCAGTTTATCCCAGCCCCCACGGGAACTGTAGTGCCTGAGATGCTGTTTGGATCTCAGGTTTCTGTTTAAATATTTTGCCTGTGGTTTCTGGCTGTCTAAATGCCTCCAGGGACCCCTGAAAACCAACAACTGCTACTGCTGACAGCAGGCTCCACCTCCATCAACGCTTACCCCTGCACCTTCAGGCAGGGCAGTGAGTTTATGCACTGCCTGACTGTTTTGCAGCCAGTCTGACAAACGATGGCACAAGAACCCTGGTGCAATGTAGGAGAGACTGCCGTGAGCCATTGCTCAGCGCTGGGGGGACAACTGCAGCTGGTTCTTACGGGAGAGGACTTGGCATTTCGGTAGAGCAGCTCCTCTTTCCCCTGCTGGCGCACACTCCAGCCCCCCTGCTCGATGCCTTGGCTGCTGCTTCCTTGCCAGAATGGATTTGATGATCAGGTCTGCCAAAAAGCATGTATTTTTATTCTTGAGGCCCCTACAGCCATGCCGCTCCCACGGCACTGCTTTGGGACCCTGCCCTGCACTTGGCAATTGTGCCCCAAAATACTGGGGAGTCACTTGAGGCACATCTCCCGGTCATATGGCACTAAAATCGGCAAGAATTGGCAAGTGGGGAAACTTGCAGAGAAAGCTGGCCTTCTCCCTACTGTCTGTTAAGCTTATTAAAGGTAGATTTTAGCATCAAACCAAACATCCATTGAACAGCTAAGAAAATACTGAACGTCAGCACGACGGATTAGATGGGAAAGTTGGATCCCTTGGACACACCTCTCGCAGGCAGTTGTTCCAGGTGTACTCTCTACCACTGAAACGCGGGGCTGTGAGAACGGCTTCTGCAGAAAATGTTCAATGGGACGCTGACGTCTGTGTCTGGAAACTTGTTTCATCAAACCAGTATTAGTGTGTCGTACTATTTTGTACTCCAAATTGCTATTCTAGGTCAAAAAGCAAGTGGAATGTTAGGAATTATTAGGAGAGGAACAGAAAACAAAGCAGAGCCCATGTACAAATCCGTCTCAAATATCGTGTCTGCTTCAGCCCTGCCATCTCAGGCAGATGTAGCAGAGCTAGAAAAGGTACAAAGGTACAAGAATGGATCAGCTTGCAGACAGTGGACACTGAGATAGACCAAGGCTCTTCTCCTAGAAAGAAGAGCAATGGAGATACAGCACTGGTCTAAAAAATTGCAAAGAGCATAAAGAAGCTAAGGAATGAATATTCACTTGTAATACCTGCCTTTGGAGGCATAGAAAAATAGAAAGCAAACTGCAAAAAGCAATGGTGGAAGAAAACCCCACCCCTGTTAAACACAAAAACACAAGTGGCTAAAGAAAGAAATCAGCAGTACAGCGGGTTCAGTGCAGTGACTGACCAGGGATGTACTTCCTGAGATGCACTGTAGGGACTCTCTTCTCGCCCCATACAGTTGCTCCTATATTTCTACAACTCTCAGACACCGTCAGAAATGTTAATCTGGAGAGCTGGAGACGGCTTCGGCTGGCTTGAAAAACAGCGGAAGCGTTTCCCAGGTTGCAGAGCCGCCCTGTCCCAGTGGCCAAAGGCTGAGTGCAGGGGGCTTGGCCGGGTGCTGCCATCTTCTGCTCAGGGGGCTGGTGGGCTGCCTGTGTGGCACCCGCCCCACTACTGAGACCACCAGAAACTGCCCAGCTGGACAAACAGCTCTGCCAGGTGATGGTTAAACTGTCACACAAACACCCTCTCCAAAGGGCAGCCAGGCTCTGTGCAGAGGCTCTCCCTGTGCACAACTACAGAGATAATTTTAGAAAGAAAGTTTTTAGTAGTGTGGCAGAAAGGGTTTTTTTTATGCCTGCTTGAGTGAACTGACTGTGCCCTCTCCCAGTATGTTTTTAGTATGATAGTTGTGATTTTTTGCTATGGATAAGGTCAGCGCAAAGCTAGTTTCGTCTCTTGCTGCATGCAAACTCACTCAGCCCTGTGGGGAAATCAAGCTAGAAAAAAAAGTGTAGCTTTTATCATTAAGTCCTCCATTTTAATTTAAGCTACCCTTAAAAAAACACAAGGTACAGACTGTTGAAAAGCATCTACTAGGAGAGTAGTATCAGGGTGTGCTCTGAACACTGAGGGGATGCTGCACATGTGGCTCCCTTCTTGGGACTGAACAGCTCCATCCCTTTGCAACCTGGTGTAAGAAGATATCAGTTTTTTTTTCTTAGCCACTCTACCATCTTTTGTCAATATTTATTGTGAAAATGCAACTGCAGTCAGGGCTATTGCCATTTGTGACAGCATTTCCTGTTCATCTTCAGTGACTTCCAGATTATTTGCATGAATAGATGAGGTCTTCTCCTCAGTTCATTAGACTGGAAATCAGTTTGCATTCATTTTGCTTTGGACACACTTGAAGCCAGGTCTGCTCTGATAGTTTTGCTGATAACATTAAAAGCAGAAGTGATAACAACCAAGATTTTACAAGGAGCCTATTTAAAACCTCTTGCTGCTTCAGCTGTGCTTTGGAGCCAGCTGACCCACAGAAATGGCTGCAGGAGCTTGACTGCTGCAGTGATGTTGCCACAGGGATGGCTGAGTGCTCGTTTCCATGTGTGGAGTGGGGAGGGAGGCAATGGGGGGTGGAGTGGAAGCCTCCTGGGCACTTAGGGTGGCTGTGCACCCTGCAGGCACCGTGCTTTCAGCACCATGCTGAGGGACTGAGCTTGCACCAAAAGCCTGCCGAAGAAGGGTAAATAACTGGAGGTGACATTTGACAAGTTATTTTTTTATTCAGTGCATTGGACTCATACATCACCGCTTAGTCAGCTAGTAACATTTCACACATTCCTATAAAATCAACTCCGAGTCCAGTCTCTTGTTAAAGACACTCAGTGTAAAATGTAAAGCAGTCTATCAAATATTTACTTCAGTAAGTATAGCTTAGGGCCCAGTAACAAACAGGCTGTGCCCAGTGCGCTCAGTGCTGGCTTGCAGCAGTGGGTGGAGAATGGATCAGTGACTCACAGTTGGTGCAGAGCTTCATTAACAAATGTCTAGATCCAGCTCATTAACTTCTCGGCCAACGTTTATCGAGCTGCTGTATAGCCTGGCCTCCTTCCTGCAACTGCTAGCTTGATTATGCTGGTACTTTGAGCACAAGTGGAGCTGCACCTACGAAATCCCTAATGCAGAACTACACAGCACTGAAGAACAGATTTGGGCCGGGGCAGCCCATCTCTGCGCTGCGCTAAGGAAAGCCGGTCCAGCAGCACGGCTGGCAGCAGCAGTCAGAACAGCATGGCAAACCAAACAAAACACAAGGGCTCAGGGCTGGCTAACAGGGCACGGTGAGATGCTCAGAGGATGGAGGGACCTTACACTGCAAACCTTCGGGTAGGGGTCCTGGGTGCATGCCGCAAATCAGGCATGCAGGTGGATGCTGGGGAATGCTGGAGCATCCCTGGCGGTGCTGCAGCTGGGGCATGTCCCTCACTCAGCCCCCACACGCTCTGCTCCCCCTGCTTTCTAGGCGGGTGGTGCAGTGGCCTCAACGCTGTCCCACACATGGGACAAGGCAGGGGAGGCTCCACGGGCACAGGCTGGAGCTGGTCCCCTTCCTTCTTACAGTGGTCACCCCCAGGCAGTACGGGGTGACCTGGCAGGGGGATAGGGCTGGCCCCAGCACCATGGCTCTCCCTGGCACAGCAAAGCCATCTCCACTCATCCCCTTCGACCACCTCTGCTCCTGTCCCACCTGCCCTGTGCTCTGGCCCTGACTCTTGTGCTGCCTTGTCCCTGCCCTCAATCACTCGCTCATTCTGCGTGGAAGGAAGGAGACGGCAGGTGGCCAAATTAACTATCTCAGAGGAAATCTATCGAGTTTTATTGAGCTGCCCATTACAGGGCCTGGACTGCTGTCTGCAGTCCCCATGATGAGCATGTGGTGCTAGGGCATGGTGACCGTCCGGCCGGCACTCCGGGCTGCTGTAAAGCGCCTCTTATTCCTCAGACCAGAGAACCTCTCATCCAGCGTCAGGCTGGTCTGCAGGGGAAAGGGAGAGCAAGTCAGTCCCACGTCTCGTGGCAAAGCACAGCCAGACTTGTAGCGGGGTATTGATTAGAGCCCATCAGTCAGGATGGTGCTTCACAGCCAGTTAGTCAATTAAACCACTCATCACATGGAGACAAGGAGCTCGACAGACTGTGTGCAGCTGGAAAACCTCCAAGCAGTGCCCAGCCCCAAGACACCAGGCGTCCTTGGCAAGAACAGGAGCAAGCAGATGGCATTTGAACACAAGGCATCAGGAAGAAAACAAACCATCCAGACAAGAAGTGCTGGCAATGAAGGACGGTGGAGCAGGATTTCTGACCCACCCCGGGGCTCTTGGAGCATACGTCAATGTAAAATGTGGCACCGAGAAGGTCTCCAAAGCAAAAAGAGAGCAAAGCCCAGAGGAGGTGCTGCATGTCTTCAAGGAGGGGGGAGCACCAACAGTGAAATGGCCGCCCCTGGCCAGGCCCGCTCACAGGGAGCATCTCCCTGCTCCAAGCAAGCACAAGGACAGGAAAAGAGGGACCAAGAGAGTGGGAGAAATTGGGCTGAGTCTGTAGCTGCTGAACAGTCTTCTCAGGTGCCATCATTTTGGCAAGCAACCTCGCCAACACGGCTGCAGGACTTTCCTCCCAGGTTGTGCTATATAAACCCAACTGGCGGCCCCAAAAACCCGAGCATGATGTTAACAGCTTAGCGGCAGGGCTGCTGCAGGGCGCAAGGTGTCGCCTGTCCCCTTGGCGCTCCTCTACCTGGTTCGCCATTGCACGGAAGTTGAACCTCAGCGTCACACCCTTGGGCTGGGGCTTGGCCGCCCGTGGCGGAGGCCTCTGGCTTCGCAGGAAGGGGCGCTTGGCTCCAGGCCTGGGGAAAGCACAGGTCTGCAGTCAGCCAGGCAGCTAAGGCAGCTCGCTTCCTATCATCTGCAAACTGGCAAGGAATAAGGGAGATCCCTGTGCACCCCATGCTTCCCACAGCATTAATCACTGCAGCCTAGGTGAGTCTAAGAGGTCTCCAGCACCATGGCTGCGTCACGTCATGGCTATCAGGGTATGCTCTGTGGACCAAGTGCTCTCACCCATCCTTCTTCCCTCCCCTGCTTGGGTGCCAGATCCTGCACCTGCCCCAACCCAGCACGGGGCTGAGGCTGCGCTCCTCCAGCCATGCTGTCCGCCAGCAGGTCGGCACCGCTCCTCATGTAAAGCCAGCACGCGGTGTCCCTTCAGGGCATGCGGTGCCACCAGCCGTGGCAGCACAACCTGCCTGTGAGCATCCATGTGTTGCCCCCACTGCCACTCCCACTTGCTCTGGATAACAAACCAACCACGTGTAATTACCGTCTCCTTTCAGATACACCAGGAATAGAACGAGGCATTATTTGCTAACCATTTGGGGGCCGAACCATTCACTCTGCACTTGTTATAAAAGAAGTGAAGCTGCAATAACGCTAAAGGGATTTGCAATGGCTTTTGTAGGGCTCCCAACCTAACAAATCACCTCATTTACTTACGCGTTGGCCTGGCTTGCCTGGGGATTAGCCACAGAAACCGTCAGAACTGCTCCAGGGCTGGGTTTCACTTGCCACCTGCCAAGACAGTGAGACATCTCCAGCTCTGATTCAAGCATGAAAGAGCACGTCATGTTTGCAGTGTGCCTTTTTCACCAATTACCTTCGCATCCTTGGCGGTTTCCCTTCCGCATTAGCAACCATCTGCAACAAAATAAATTAAAAAACAAACAAACAAACGAAAAAACACACTTAAGTATCTTTCAAAAACAATGATTCCTTTTCTAGTATTTCATTTGGTATATTTGAATAGTCCTTTATTTGTGTGTCATCAAGAAACTAGCTAATCTTGGGTTTCCTGCTGGCACAGGCAAGACAACTGGCAAACTGCAGGTTCCTCTCCTTGTGCTGCTGTATAAACTGCAGGATTTACTTGTATCACCTGTTCATGTTTTATTTTCCAGAAACCAGAATATTAAGATGCATCAAAAAGCCCTGTCCTAGGAATATATTCTCTGTAAGTCATCCATCTGTCCCGGTTACTTTTGGAAACAAAGATACAAATGGGCAGTAGCTGGTAAAACTGAAGGGTTGTCACCATCAGCAGGTTGTAGAAAAATGCATCTGTACTGACCCCTCTCTGAAAGTTGGCTTTGGAGAACCGCTGCTGCATCCGCTTCTGCTGGAAGCCTGGTCCCCTGTTCAGCAGGAAAGGCCTGCTGGTAAGAGAGGAGAGAAAAGGACAGAGGTTAATACAATAACAGGTCTCTCCTAAAGTTTAATGCTGAAATATCTAACCGACTTTGCTATTAAAAAGCAGTATGAGAAGCAAATGAGGATGTATGTTACCAAGTTCAGCCCAAAAGGTTTCTCTGCCAGCAAAGAATTTCAGTGAAATAAGTTTTTCTGCTCAAATGAAACAACAGCTCATGTTTGTTCTGAACTCTTCTCGTTGAAAGAAAAATGATAGAATAAAATCATAGAAAAAAATCTGGTCAGAAGGGACCCCTGGAGGCCATTCAGTCCACGTTCTGCTCAGAGCAAAGGAAGACAGGATTGAAACCAAGCTTCCGTTTGAGCTGGGAGGACATGAGGACCACAACGAGACAGACACTGGAGCTGTGCCCAGCTCCCCGCAGCCTGGCCCCACCACGGATCCTGGGGTGCAGCGTCTGCTCCTGCAGCCTCACTCCCTGCCTGTCCCTTCAGGACGGAGTCTGTGTTTCCTGCTCTTGTGAAAATAAAGGATATTTCACCCTTTAAAAGCTTTCCCCAAAGTGACAGATTAAAGGTTTAATAAAAATAGAAAGGTCACATTCTCTGTGATTACTAAAATAAAGCGGCAGATCTAATACCTGACTTAATAACAAAAGGTTGTTTCATTTCCAGGTGCTTTCCTAACACACCCAAGGTACTTCTCTCATGTCACGTGAACACACAGCTGCAGCAGACCCAGAGCAGAGCCGCAGGGAATTGCTGAAAACCAAAAGTTACCAAAGTTTTTACCTTCTCCCTGGGGTATGGGTGTTGGCAGCAGCTGATCTGAATCTCTTAGGGCCCAGGGGTGGCCGTCGCCGTGCCTCTAGCTGCCCACTGCTGCTGCTTTTGGCGAAAGCATCCTCGTTCTTGTTGCCCTGAAAGAGCAGCGAGAAATCAGCGGTTGGTGCCAGCACTGCTGCCATGCCGGGCAAAGAGGGAGCGACCAGGAGCGATAGCATGCGACCGTCCTGCCCTGCCGACTGCCACTGCCTGAAAACCTGAGCACATTCACTTGACATTTTCTTTGACTCTGTCTAGTCAGTGCAGCTTTGAGAACTGACAGTACAGAGGTGTCTGCGCCACTTGCCGATGCATTTGGTGCTGCTGGTGGTTGTGTCGAGGGGGTTTCAGCCCTGCGCTGCCTGCTCTGCATTCCCATATTTCCATTCACAACAACTTTTCCTTTGCAAATTCTGCAGTCTTGCAGCAGAGCCTTTGCTATTTTCTTAATGGGAAACCGTTTCCTCACCAAATCTGTTAAAACCTGGCCTCTCCCACGGTCTTTGGCATCTATAGCAGGAATGTTTCTACCAAGCAGTGTTGCTGTACTCTCAGCATTCAAATTTATTACACATTGTTGTCAATACCTGTGCCACAATTCCTGGCATGAAATTACAAGTACTAGGGAGAATGCTTCATTCTAATGGTGCAGAAATACAAAAAAAAAATTAGTCTGTGGAGTGCAAATCTCTCATAAGCCAAGCATTATAGCCTTGCTCAGGTTTCTTTTCAGTCATTGACTCATTCTTGTTCGGACACATACATAGCCCAGTCCAAGCCCTGAAGGATGAAGCACATCAGAAGACACCTACTCAGCAGTGTAAGTCCTCCTGCAATTACTCTCATAAATGGCCACATACTCCTTTCAGTTAATTTCTGTGGGACAACCACCATCACTGTTACTACCCAATAACTGAAATGTGTTTCCACATTCTTTCTACTTGGTTTATTTCCACACACACACACAAAAAAAAGCTACCATAGAATTATGCCTCCCAGCAAATGCTTATTATTTTCTGTTAATATCCAGCTATACTCAACATATATCTGAGTCATTGCAGTCATTATTTTCAAGAATAACCACACTCAATGCACATGCATGCCTAGTTTAGGGTTCTCTAGCTTACACTTCCAGGACACAGGCATTAAATGTGCCATCATGTTCACCACTTAGGTGTTTTTAAAAGCTTACTGAGCACATGTGACCTCCTAATTGAGCAAATTTCTACCAGTGCAGAAAAAAAGCCACCTTTTCTCACAGAGGACTGTCTACTTGCTTGACTTCCACCTTCTACACCAAGCCAGTTTAATTTTAGTGATACTCAGAAGAAAGCTGTAAGAATTACTTTAATGGTGAATGCATATCTTCCTTCGCATCTCTTGAGTCTTAAAAATAACTGAAAAATTGAATGAAAACATTTCACTCTTTTTTAAAGTGTTTTTGAGCAGAGACAAGACTTAAACGTTTAAGCTTGAGAGAGGGAAAGCCACAAATGACAAAAACTGCATTTTACATTGAAGCACATGTGCAATCTGACCTATGGCTGTCAAAGCACTGTTAATCAGTGTCCCTGGGGAGGGCTACACACTTGCTAGTACAAAGTACAGCCCAGAAGCAAAGCCACCTGAAGTCAAAAACGGTCTGTCCTTTGACTTCACTGGACTTTGGAAAATGCTCTGGGTGGCAAGGCTTGGTTGAGAAAGATTTTAAAATATTTCCATATTTCCATATTTAAAATATTTTAAAAAATATTTTAAAAAATGTTAAAAAACCTTTAAGAACACTTTTTTTTTTAACCCATGGGATCATATTCAGTAAAAAATATGCCAAGTCTTAAAGCTTATAAAACCAACTAGAAAATTGCTGTTTTATATGCATGTCTCTGTACTCACCTATGCATACAAATGTTGTGCATAGGCATACAAAAGACTGTGCCCACGCATTTTTTATGTAGATTGTTCTTTGGGGTGATCCAGGATCAGAAAATCTAGCCGATTGCTACATGATATTTGGGAACAGCTGTACCTTCTTTACTCCCCTACCTCTTGAGCTGATGCCTGGCGATTTAAAGGGCTCACTCCATTTAATGTGGCAGCTGCTCTTCTCCGGGGACCTGGCAGAGTATTCCTGAATTGTCTTCGATTGTATTGTTGTTGTCCAAACCCTCTTCTAAAACGGTTAGGTCCTAAGAAAATAAACACTTATTTTAGCAACCTTCAAAACTCAATTTAGGATTACAGTTTTGCAAATGTATTACAAGGTTAACTTAATATGATATAGGAGTAGCTATATAAAGTGAGACAAGAATCACATAAATTTATTCCAGAAAAATAAATTAATTTTGCAGAATATAAAATAATTTATTTTTCCAATGTCTCACTCCAACATTTTCATGATATATAGGACTGACAAACACATCATTTGATTTGAAAGAATATGGAAGAGAAAAGCCTTCCACAATTCTGGTTCCTAATAAAGGCTAGAACACTCACATCAGGAAACCTGTCAATCTGTTGTCAGAGCTCACATTGCTATGAATTAACTGTGAAATGGAAAAGCCTTTTGATACAGATACGCAAGTGACTCAGGCATCTGGAAGCCAAACTGACAGCAGTCTGGAACAACTCTGAGTGCCCACACTATCTCACTTGGTAAGTGAAGACTGGCCCATAATTATTTATTTTATTTTAGCTTGACATATCCTTACTTACTGCATATATTGAAGGGGGCACCTTCTACTGCTGTTTATGTTACTGCACAATACACACACTGAAACCACACATCTTGCATTTAACTTTTTCCCCTAAGCCTGTTTATAATTTTTGAGTGTGCTGAAGTGTCGAGTGAGAGGAAAGCACTCAGTCTGTCAGACAGCAGCACAGTGCATTAAAGCCTAATTACTCCATATGATAAACTTCCATAGTCATAATTAAATAGCCATTTTCCAAGCTGCTATATCAGTGAAATGTGCGTACATCCTCAGCGGGGTGTATAAATCAGGCACAAAGCAGTGAATTGCAGCGGGCAGTAACCACGCGGTTAAAACCCCACACGAGAGAAGAGAACCTCAGTGACACAAACCACGGGGTGGTTAGAAACGGCATTGATCCCATACCATCGATTCCTATATCACAGCAATTTATAATGACTCGGAGCAATTAGAAATGAAGTGTTCTGAGGAAGTGGTGACATCACTGTCAGGGGGACAGCACCAGGGTGATTAATGAAGGCTCTAGCCCCAGGGCATAACGCCAGTCGAACCCGCAGGCTGGTGGCAGTGGTTACAAGGCAAGGAAGAGATGATGATTTGAGCTGCTCTGGCTCTGAATAATGAGAAGCACCAGGGCATACCCACGGGAGGTACCTCACAACCAGCAGGCATGGTGCTTGGCTCCCAAGGGCAGAAGGTGATGATTGGTGACACACACAAAATGCAATGCTGTTCACAAGTTTTGTGGGACCAGTAGTTATGTCCTTGCAAATGATGCCCTCACTGCAGGAGATGTGCAGGTGTGCAGATAACTCTCTCTGACAAACACCCAAATTTTGGTAATCTGTGTCTTCTTTGACCAGATGTGGTCTTGCTGTATTTACCAGCACTTTGTTCCCTCCTGTATCTGTCCCCACAGCTGATATTTCCCTTTCTTGTTCCCTTTGACAGCTTCCCTGGGCTTTCCCTTCTCTCCTGCTTGTTTACCAGATCCCTTTCCCACAGGCCACCAAGCCTTTCATCGCAGCTCGCCTGCACACTGGAGAGGGCATCTTCTTTCCAGCAAGAGAGACTGAGCTCAGCTGCCTTTCCCGAGCATTTCAATGGTGCAATGGGAGGGATGGATGTAAAAGGCAACCCCGACTAGAAAATCATGCCCCTGTCAGCCAGTTCCTATTAGAGAGCCTCTGCTCAGCGGTGCACTCAGGCACATCTCAGCTAATGTAAATAACCAACTGCGGAGCCATCAGCTCCGAGGGGCACCCCATGTATGCCAGCTGGGAACCAGGGCCTCTGTCTGTCACATGTATGCTGAAATGTGATGCATCGGAGGCTCCATCTCTGCAAAAAGTCTGGCACATATTTATTAATAAAAGAACATTCGAATAAAAGCCCACAGCATCAGCAGCTGAGGAAGACCCCCACCTTGTCTGGCTGTCCGCTCAGAGCCCAGCGCTGAGCACACCCATGCTGGCCAAGAGCCACCTCTGCCCAGCAAGTCCAGTCTGGGGAGAAGCCCTGATGTCTGAGACACTCTTTTTTCAGAGGAGGTTTGAAATTTCAATTTCTTGCAACTAAAAATCAGCATCTCCCCCACCAATGGGGAGATGGTTTTAGCCAAATTCCAGGAGAGATAACAGCACTTCGCTTGCATGAATTCTCTTGCTGTTTCAATCAGCATAATACCCTTCTCCATGCTCTGTCATTACAGTGCTGTGCTGTACTGATCATCACTTTGATAACAGTCATCACATCTCGGCCCACAAGGGGCTGCATTTCAGCAGGGACTGAAGTGGAATCAGCCCCTGAAGAATTATGGGCGTAATTCCCAGCCATGCTGAGCTTCCTAAAATTGCTACTGACATCAGCTCCACACAGCATGGTGGGTCCCTGCCCTTGGCAGGGCTGAATTCATACTCAGTAAAACCTATAAAATACTAAGACTAGCAAAAGTCATTCTACAAACGAACAGAAAAGTTCTCCTTTCTAAGCTTAGCTGTAAAAAAAAATAAAAAATTGTTTGGTTTATTTATTTGACTCCGCCTGTGGTAGTCTTTTAAGTGTGGAAGAATATCAAACCCTGTGTTTCTTTTTTGACAAATAAATCAAGGGAAATTATCAACACTGTTTTGAACCAGAACAATTCTCAGTAAGGCAATATGCGGTGGAGAGCAAGAATGAAAGAGTGGGAGGCAGATCTGAGACAACCAGGACTGCTCCCAGTGATCCTACTGTCCTAATGTGCCATTTGTACTCAAGAGGATGCATGCAAAGACATTGCTGCAAAATGTCACTAAAATCTTCAATGAAGTGATTTAGCAATGATTAAAAAAAGCAAAATTTTGATAAACAAAGATGGCATTTCATGCAGCGGATTGCTTTAGTTTTGAAGATAAAAGCTAGTGGAACCAAACAGAGATTAGTGTGTGATCACACGGTATTATAAAAAAACTCATCATAAAAATAGCATGGTTGGCAAAAGTGACAAATTAGCTCCAATAACTGAGCTATCAAAGACAGTTACTGAAGTGGTAATTTAAGTGTGTTCTGGGAAAAAGAGGATTAGGAAGAGGCATAATTAAAATACATAAAGCCAAAAGGGAATAGAGAATAGATATTAAGTCACTTTGAATTAGTGATTCATGAGAGGGTGGAAGGGAGAGAAATGGATGCATTTATCCTCTGAAAGGGCCCTGATATTCCATTGTTGCAGAGCATATTATATGCATACAGGAATTAGATAGGAGAAGGATTTAGGAGCTGTATTTTGTCACACAAACGTGTTTTCCAGGGAGGTGATGCAGTTTCGCTGGCCTTCGCAGGCCCAGGGTGCCCACATACCTTGCAAGTTCCTCTGCATCCAGGCACGGAAATGGGGCCGCCCGAACCCATATGCTGAATTCCTGTTCTTGATCTGCTGCCTTTGCCTGTCCCCCGCAGCTTTGGCATCTGTTTGCTCTTTCCTGTGGCGTTTTATGATGTCATCTAGATCAAAATGGCAAAGGGGAAACCCATGAAAGCTGCAGTTTCTACCAACATCAATTTCCACTTTTGGTGCTTATAATCGTCCACAGTAAGAATAGGGCTTGCGGTTCTGTGAGCTACGCTGGCCAGACAATGAAAGATTAAGCTTAGCTATGAAAGTATAGGATCGATTTACTTGGCTCCTGCAGGCTGGAGATTAAGGTGCGATGAATTATGTAAAAATCTGTTACCATCCGGCACATATCCACCGTGGGCAGGACAGAGATTTCAGACCCACGTCCCACCGAGGGATCCAGTCCCAGAGACTTCCCATGAGCGTAAAGGAAGGCATTTTTGCAGGGCCACTGAGAGCTCAGTGCGGGGCAGAGAACATTTTCGGATGAGGTCTGACTCGGGAGGCTGTGGGCAAGGTGGTCAAAGGGAGGAGAACTGGCAGAAGCACCCACGCTGTGATGGCCACTCCAAGGGCTCCCCCTGCCACCCATGGGACACGGGTACTGTCCTGTGCAGGGTATGTGGGAGCCCCTGATGCATAAACTCTACAAACACTGTTCAAGTGTTGTGCAAACACTAGTGGATGAATATTTGCACAGCCCCTTTTTTTTTTGTATTTTGAATTTGTAAATGGGAAAATTGAACCTTGCTGCAGTGAAGGTGGGAATGTGAGGGCTGCGGGGGAGCACCCTCACTTGAACAGGGAGACTCAAGGAAGGGGACATCACGGTCCTGCAGACATTCATGGTTCACCAGGCAGCTGTATGATGTTTTCCTTTCCATTCCCATATTCCGAAGTCAACACAGCTATGTGCACAATTTGCCTCACTGCTTTAAAAAAACAAAGCAAGTTTCTAGCCCTTGGTGGTATGAGATGAAGCTTAAAGCCATAAGCCTCTGTGGCTCAAAAACAAGTAAACAAATCAATGCAACATGCACAATGAATATAAGTAGTACTTTGTATTTTAAGTGCCACAATCTTCGGGACCTGACTCTTGATTTTCTGACTGTCTGGGGTAGATGCTGCTGCTTAACCACCCAGTAGTAATCCAGCTGTTTCTAGGTAGCTAAATTCCTCAGGCACTGCCACTGCAACCAGCTGCACAGCCCCTGAGCTGTACAGAAGTGCTGTTTCCTGACAGAGAGAGCACAAGGGACACGGAGAAAGGTATGGTCCCACCTGCAGTGCGCAGAGCATTCCTGATGCTTCTGCAGGGTTTTGAAAGCTCATGATCATCCTGAAAAAGTGTTTTTAACTCTTCAAAAGACAGCACTGGGCCATGTGCAAACTACTTTTAAACACAAAGCTCTATCATGAAACTATCCCACAATAGCTCAAAGCCCCTCAGTTCTCATTGAGCTGGTTTGAAATCAAGAGGGTCTTTTTAATTCAAGCTGTTCTGATGAAGAGGAATGGCAAAGGCAAAGGGACATCTCCTCATTAATTCATATTTTCCAACAATTTCCTCTTTTAACCTCAAACCTTCAAGAAAACATTTAGCAAGTGATAACACTGCATCTATTACGCTCTAAGCAGAATGTTTTAACTTTTGCCAAGTTAGCGAGGAAAGAAGTGTTCAAATCAGGCCTTTTCCTGACTACTCCAGCTCCTTAATGAATCACTGGGGTGGAAGCACAGAAGTGCCATTAGCTTTCAAAGGGTGATTATCACAAACAGCAAATCATACCTCCAGCGTTTGTCACCTGTCATTTTCTATCAAGAAAATCCTGTGTCCGAATTAATACAAGGCCCAGGGAAAGCGAACAAGAGCAGATGTAAGAATAGGTTGCGTGACTGCTTTTGTGATTTCTCTATCAAGCCTGCCAGAAAGAGAGCACGTTGGGAGAGGCTGTGCTATGCTCTCGGTATGAATGCGCTAATGTTCTCAGCTAAGTGTGCCTTTGGGACATGTGCTATTTGGGGCACAGACTGCTTTGAAGCATATCAGCAGCAGCCCTGCCTGCTCTGTGGGGAGGTCGTCACAGGCATCCCAGGGTGGGCTCTCTACAGCACAAGGAAGAGCTCACGAGGAGCGGAGAGGAGACAAATGCTCAGCTGCCCGTCTGGTCTATCGCCTTTCAGTGTTTTGGGTATCAGTTGTTACCTTTTCTTCTCCCATAAATATGATGGGGTTAACAGGGAAATGTAATGGATTACTACATAAGGCTGGAAGGGATCCTGAGAGGTCATTTAAGGTAGCTCTGTGCCCTCAAGACAGAATTAGATCCACAAGGGCGGCTTTAGCATAACTCCTGCAGTTACTTGTGACTGCTAACTCCAATAAGGGCCAACATGTCTGAAAGCACCTGATAGTAGAAGTATCAGTTCATAACCAGGGCTCTTGTTTTCCAGTTCTCTCTTCTCCTCTGAGTAAAGCGCATTCTGGATTGAACACGGAGGTGGAAGCTGAAGGTCTGGCTGAGGGAAGCATTAAGGGAGAACAAAAGGAAGGGGAGTATCACATACCAGCAAACAGAAAAGGGGTGTGTGGGCGACACCATGGGAAAAAAGAAAAATAGAACAAATGGAAAGTTAGGGGCCAGACCAATTATTGCTGTAAATCCTCATACCACCATTAAAATAAGTGTGCATCAGCACCAAGGGACCAGTTTGAGTTGGCTGTGGAAAATGCTCTGCTATTCCTGACAAATAGCTCATCACTGGGAAATGACACAAGCTTTCTGTTAGGAAGCTAACTCAATATTAAAAGGTGCTGGTGGACTTTCCTTCCACAGCAGAGATGTCAACACAATAATCCACCAAGATCTATAGCCCAAGCTTTGGAGTCAAAGCCTTTGGAGTTAATAAAAGGGCAGTTGTTTATGCACAGTTCACATATCCACTGCCAGAGGAATGGCGAGCATCAAGAGCAAGCTGCTATAAATAGCCCGCGCACCCGAGGATATGTCTCATGTCTTTATTTCAACAGAAGGCTCGTTCACGCAGGCCTCTCCCAGCCCGCGCCTCTTGACGCTCTCCCCTCTGAAGTTACGGGGTGCTGCCAGCAAAGCGCCGGGATGGGTCCGGATCTGTGATTCCTCCCCCCGGCTGCTCCTGCGCCTCTCCCTGCCCGCTTCCTTCCCAGCGCAGCCGGGGCCGGGAGCACCGCGGGCCGCCGCACGCCCCGCGCCCGTCCCCAGCCACCCCGCACCCACAGCTCCGAGCGCAACCCAAACCCCCCGGGTCCCCTGGGCGCCCTCGGCTCGGCCCCGCCGCCCCCGCGCGGGCAGGGCCCCGCTC
>VXAA01001229.1:744142-763585 GCA_013399115.1 Anseranas semipalmata | reverse complement strand
CGGGCGGGCGGTGCTGGCGGCAGGGTGTGCGGGATGACGGGAGCTCTGTCGCTGTCGCTCTGGTTTGCACCTCCGAGGGCGTCCGGTCCCTCGCAGGGAGGCTTTATTACCTGCGCGATGCCGCTCGGTTCTTCTTCCCAGCTCACCCAGAAGATGGTTACGGGCGCGCAGCTAGCGGTGTGCGCGCCGCGGCTCGGTGCGTTCGCCCTGTCGGTGAATGAGCCGGCATTTAGCCAGGGCTTTTAAAGGGTGAAGTAAACTTGGAGATGTTTTCCTACAAACTGTACGGAGAAAGAGACCCACCCTTTCCACAGGGGGTTTGTTATATTTTGGCTCATCTATGATGTACCCGTGGATTTATTTGCTGCTGGAGTAGTTGCTGAAAATGGATCATTTTGAATAATGTGCTAGAACAAAATATTAATGAGAGGTCTGACATCTTTTGTTCAAAAATAGTAGTGGTTTTCCAAAATGTTGTTTGGGTGAATTAATTCTTTTGTTTTGTTTTGGGGGCTTTCTTTCTCTATGGGTTATGAATAGCTGGCTTATTGTTTTGAATATGAGACTGCCTATTGTGGTACCTTATCCATCTCTGACAGTCCTGTACTCCTGGTCTACCAAATACTCATTCTGTTGGTCTTTGTTATGGGCTGCGTTTTGTGCAGAGAGTTAAATAATGATGTCCTTGTTCTCCTGTGATATATTAGGTTGTGTGGGGTGTAGAATTTGTGAAGGACAGATTTATAGAATCCAATTGCTTTATCTGGTACCAAGCCTGCTAATGATTTGTGGGATGTTAGCTTTTTTTTTTTCCTGGCACGTGTGATGCATCCCTATGTGCAGTGCAGAACAGGGATAGGTAAAAGTGTGTTAGTTATTTCATAATGGAAGCACAAGATTAAATTAAAAACAGAGTTATTTCATGGAACGTGTTTCCATGTAATAGTATAAAAATGCGTTCAGCAACATAGTAGGCTGATTCAGTGTATAGATATTCAATAACTAAAGCATTAAAATGAGATGATGGATATAGGCAATAATATTAAAAGGATTTTTTCTGTATCCTGAAACAGGTGCATCAAGGATCCATATTTTGTGTTTGCTTCTAATTGGTTCTAATTGTATCTATGTTTAATTTTTAGCTTTGTTTCGAATTTCAACGTATTTGAGTAAAAGCTGTCTGCAGTGCTATTATCTTTATCTTTTAGAATATAGTAGAGCCCGGTCACCACCATCAGGATTGGATCTTCATCATGAAAGATGTTGTGTGAAAATGTTTGAACACAGTCTCTGACAAAAATAGCCATAGAGCTTGTTGTTCTACAAGCACTTATTTGGATAGTTGATGTGGTTCTGTGCAAAAACATTCCCATAACAATGCTGATTTATTGTAGTACTGATTCATGAATTAATTTTACGGAGTATGAATTTTAGATGTCTTTCAAAAGCTTGCTTGTAAACAAAAGGTTTGTAGTCTTTATTTTGACATTATCTGTGTACTTTTTTTGATAAGTGGGTAAATGGTATTCTGCTGGTGAATCACTGACATCATTTTCAGTATCAGTGTGGCATAAAGCTTTTGATGTAGGATCAACTACTACCTCACAGGCATTTGTTTATTGGCATTTTTGTCACAGTTACCGTTTTTTCACACTACCTTATACCCATGAATAAGGTTGTAGATAGAGGCTGAGGCATGGGGGATAGAGGCCTTGGGTCAAAAATATTTGCTGTGTTTCACTTTCAGTTCTAAGTCAGTGACTGTCTGAAATTCAGTTCTGTGGTATTTGAAGCAAACATTTAAAAAAACATTTAAAAATCCCTTCCTTCCCCAAATACTTAATATCTTTCACAAATCTAGATACAAACAATTTCTTTTCCATATCACAAGCTTTTATGCAGTAGATTTTTCAGTGTGACTGTCAATGCAGAATATTCTGCTTTAGCATCAGTAAAGTCAACCCTAGAAATAAGTTTCTGTTGCTGAAGTAAAAACACCACGGTTTATATATATATACACTTTTAAAAGCACAACTGCTGTTATCGTCAAAAATACCCTTGGAGGTTGTTTTTTTTGAGGTTTGGCCATATTTTATATCTAACTTATGTAATGGTTTGCCAGTACATAATTTGCAAATAATATAATACATTTTGGGCATTTTAAGTTATGTGGCAAACCTTACTGCTGAGCTAAAAGCATATCGATAGTATCTGGCTGTTTAGCTCTGACCTTACGTTTGTCATATCTCTTGTTAACCGTGAATTTTCATTGCAGCTCTTTCGCAAAAATACTTCTATTTTCTTATTTCCCAGAATTTTTCATGTGGCTCTTCAAACAAACCTTGTGCAGCTGCTAAATGAACTTCTGGAAAAAAAAAATCATAGTTACAAGATACCAAGAAGGTGTATGAATATTCCAATCACTTTATTAACGTGTGTAATTTTGCTTCTTGCTGTGTGAGCAACATTAAGCCCCTGGCAGTTAAGTAATTGAGTAATCACATCAATGTAATCACTGTCTGCTTAGCTGAAGAGATGTGTTTTCTGTTCTGTGGTTTTTTTTTTTTCAGTTACGTTCCTATGTTGTATTGCCATTCTGACCCAAGTCAACCTATGCCTCTAGAAATTTCTTTGCTTTTTTTTGTGAGCTGCTCTTAAAACATGAATTTAGTAAATATGAAAGGTATTAGACTGACAGCTCAAGAAACAATTTGTTTACTCTGGGCAAATATACTGGTGCCATCAAGCTTCCTTGTTTATGACTTTGTCACAACAAACTTGATTCCCAATTTTTAATTCTGAGGGAAGCTCCAAGCAATTATAAGTAGGCAAATGATTGCCTGTAAATATATTAACTTTGAAATTTCTCCTTTGTCACCACGTGCTGCCTTTTTATACTGTTGAGGAGTAACACCAGTCTATTCCAAATACGACTTTGAGTGAGCCCTCCTGTCATGGCCAGTAACAATCTCACCACTGCTGGCTGAGTTCCCACATCGTGATTCCTGCATGTGTCTGTTGGGGGGGGNNNGGGGGGGGGGGAAGCATACTTGTCGTTTATGATGCCATTGTCTACATTAAGTGCACGACTGTTGATTTTTATGTCATATTTTTGGCCCTTGTAAGGTATGTAGTCAGTTGTGTGATTACAGGTTTGAAAACAACACTTACAATTTAATATTCGATGTGAATTGCATGAGAATGTTATTTGTACTACTCTGCTGCTGCCTGCATGAATAAAGTTATTTTTCTTGGTGGTACCAAAGTTGATTAAAGTGACAGCAAGTAATTGAATAGGAACATCAAATCCAATTTTCAACTTAAGAAACATACATATGATATATATTGCAAATCTAGATTACATTCTAGAAATCAAACATCTTGAGAAACATGGTTTCAGTAATGACGTCTACATATTTGAACGGAAACAGAAACTCAGGTTGTAGGAGTTTTTTTGGAGTGGTGTTTATGCTCAGAAATGTATCAGAGCTGGAAGTGACACAGTTCATAAGCAAGCAATTGTGGAAGTTTCCCACAGTGGTTTGTTAGCCTATCCAGTGTTTGTAGTAAGGGAGAATGAGTTATATACGATCTCTGAAGCTTTTTTGCTGAGGCCCAGTAATAAGGATACTTGTTAAGGATACTTATTACTAGAGACAAGTTAGGAAACATCTCAGTTCAGAGAGTTGAAGCTGAAACAACTGCTTATTAGTTGGGCTGCATAAAAGGATTACGTTCTGAATAATACAACTAATATCTTAATGTAATCTTAAAAAATCCATGTGATAGCTTCATCTGGAATACTAGGTTACGTACTTAAGGAACATGCAATCTGTAATTTTTTATTTTTGCATTTTTATGTTCTCCATCCATTAAAATTGAATTTGCAATAACATTGATTTTTATGCATTGAAATATCAAAAAGATTTAACCTGAGATCTTTATGCTTTTCATCAGTCTAGAGAACTTCTTGTGATACCTATTTCTACTCTGTTACTTACATTTGCCCCCTCCTCAAATAATATTTAATCATGAATTACATTGCAAAACCTTGTGTGGTAAGAAAAAAAAAAGGACTAGCCTTGCTTTTTCAGATTTTTTTTTCTTTGTGAGAAGGTTTCTTGGAGCTGATTCAAAAGTGTATACTCATTTTACTGGCAAGGCAGGCACTTAATGATAGAATATGTCCTTAGCAAAAAGGTAACTGAACAAGAACTGTTTGAAGGCTAGAATTTTGCGGAAAATGCAGAGTTACTCAGTAGTTTTATTTGTGGTAAAACTTCTACTTGACAGTGTGGCAAGACTTCCAAGTTCCCTGATTTTCTGTGGCTGTCCCATGGTCTGGCTCTTGCCATTCTTCCAACGGACCTGGGATTGTGTTTGTTATAGAACTAAAGTATTTCTTGCTTGGGCAGACATGATTATTACTGATATGTTCCCAAATGCTTGAAGGGTTCAGTTTGACCGGTGAGCCAATGTATAACTTCTCAACAAAGATGAGTAGTACACGGCTTAAGGGAGCCCTGCGCATCACAAGCCTGTTCATAGCCTGCTAGCCAGCAGATGTAACTTAAACAATGAGCAAATCCCTGACCATCTGTGTGTTAAACAAGCATCTACTTAATTTTGTCACTTTTTGTTTCAGCTGGTGGAGCCAATATATAGTGGACAGGAACTTGTACTAAAGGCTACCTTGATTTCAAAGCCAGTGTACTGGATCTAAATCCCTCCTCCCCAGTAGTAGAAGTCTGTGTGAGACATCCATTGGTCTGTTACAGATACAGAAAAATGTATTCCACGTGGAAGAACTGTGGTTCAATCTGAAGGGATGCATTTTTGGTTAAGCCCCTAATGTAATAAGAATATATATTTTTTAAAACGGATATTTTTTTCTAGTGCTATTTGAAAAGCCAGAAATTCAGAATCTATAAAATACAGTTCATTACTGTCTGTACAGCCTTTACTCTGTGCTTTATGAGAATCTTTAATTACATGGTCATGCATGGTTCTTCCTGTGTTGCTTTCACTGCCCAGACTGTAACTAAAATGAGTGATGTGAATAACCATAGAGCAGGTATTTTCTAGCTCTTGAGTTGTTGGATTTAGAACCTAAACACCACTTCCTATCTCTTTAATATCTTTTTCACAAAATTGGAAGCTATTCTGGACACCCCCACCCCACCCCCCATACACACACACACACACAAAAAAAGCTGCTTGTAGCCACCCATGGTCTTGGGAGTATTTTTCTTTCTTTTAAACAGCTCAAAGAAGAATCACAAGCAGAGGAATATAAAATAAAGAAGCAATATGACAAGGTTGTTAGCTCCTATCTAATGAGCTCCTATCTAATGTGGAGCAGCCCTGAGCTAAAATTCTTGGTAGTGTATTGTTTGGAGAAACATGGTCACATTACCACAATATGTTGTGTTTCACTTAGTTGCATATTAAGAGACATTGCATGTATTAGAAGACTGATTAAATGATTGAGTGTGCACCAGAAGCTGTTAAACTGGCCAAAGTAATTAACTTTTCCGGAAGGTTTTTCATTTGTCTCTAGCTATTAACAGTGGCCATATGGGTGGCAAGATAATACCTTCCTCTTGTACTTTTCTGAATGTGCTCAGAAGTCCTGAGTTTCTTACCTATGCATGTTGCAATTTTGTGACTGCATAAAAGTTAAAACTTGCTCTTTCTCCTTTAGTTTCAAAAACTTTATTTATTCCCCTTTTATTCCCCTGTTATTCCCCTTACTGTCAAACTACTGCCATTTGCATTACAAAGGGTTCTCTTTCTCTATGCTGCTGCCTCCCTGGCCTAGTAGGTACTTGGGAATAGGTGCTGGTTCCTATTTGTGTGCAGTCTCTGATCATTGTTGTGTGTAGGAAAAATATTTTTCTAATATATAAATTAAACAGTATTGATATCAAAGGTCTACCTATTCCAGTATTCTCTATTGAAATCTAATAATAATTTTTTAACCTGTTACTTGATAACTTCATTTGCAGCCCTGTGTTTTTATTGAAAATGATGCGAAATCTACTCTCTATAATCTCCTCTTATACTGAAAAATTCTCATGCATGTGCTTATGCTCTCTGTATGTGTTGTACCGTATCTTTTTTGAGATAAGCCAGGAACTGCATGCCATATCAAGATACGGGGTGTGGAATGAAATAACTTTCCATTCTCTGCTCCTAGCATTGTTTTGTGCCTTTGGCTTGATTTTCTATTTTCAAAAAATGAAGAATAGAGTAATTTGGTTGCATCATTGTCAGCTTTGAAATTTTGGCATATTCACTTATTAGTTAGTAATTCAACATACTGAAGCTAGAGAAGGATGTGAAAGTGAAATCCTCACGAAATCGTGGCTAAGATAAATAGAAACAAGACTGGAAACAGAAGCAGAACTAGCTGTATATGTAACGCTGCAGAAAATGCAAAGTGTGTGTAAGACTCTTCCTTCAGTTTTCTTCTTCAGGGGAAGCTACTGCAATATTAATCATGAGGTGAAGATGAGGTGCAAGTAATGTAAGCTTATTTAAATATGAAAATTCTAACCATACAGTTTCTAAACTAGGTCCTTCTGAGCAGGGACTCCAAAAACCTTATTTCTTAAAACGATCTTTTGCTTCTATAGAAACTTAGTGATTTGCTCTTTTTACACATTTATTCCATGCTCAGATTAGAGAGGTTTGTGCTCTTTTAAAGTTTAATTTGTTTGAGGGAGCTTTTCTAGATACAGGTTTTAAAGTTAATATTATAGGTGATTTGGAATTAAATTTCAACTATGGTGATGTCTTATTAAAAAAGTCGTTTGGAGGATGATCTTTTAGATGGCATTAAATACTTATATATAAAATGATATTTTCTACAAGAGCCCAGTTTTTTGTAAATAATCAACCTCAATGTTAAATATTGATGCTTAACTTCATAACAAGTTGTACCTGTGTCTACTGCTTGAAAAAAAAATAAATTGTGCCACTGCCTCCCATTTGTGGAAAGACTGTGCTGCAGAGTATGAGTCCTGGTGTTTGTGATTTCATAATAAATGCTTACTGGGATTATGAGCCACTTCTGTTGTTTTGTCTAATATTTATCATTTTATTATGTCGGTTAAAATATGTACGAACCACAAAGATGAGATGGAGATAGACTATGATTCTATTTGACTTCAGAGTATACACACATGAAAAAAATCAATTTAAATTTTATTACAAACACTTTTAACAATAGATTTTAAACGTATTTAAATTTCCTTGTGGCAGGGAAAGTATGCTAATAAATTTAATATCCTGAGAGATAGTGTGTGGCAGGTACATTAGAGTTTCTTTATTGTGCATAAGAGTTGGTAGGTGTTCAGTTTAAGTATAGTCCTTCACCATAGCTATTAATGTAGGAGAGTGAACAGATGTATTTGGGTATGAAATGCTTAAAGTTATGTACAGGAATATGTGATTCTTGAGAATTCTTTGCCAGTAAATTCTTTAAAAAATAAATATATAAAAAAAATGTATGTTTTGCAGCTGAAGTGGTTGTTGCTTATATGCACATTCTACATTCTGTCATATTTTAATTGTTTTATGCTTAATTTTGCAAGCGAAGAAAATACTGAGTGTTCTGATAATAGTTATTTAATTAACCAGGCTTCTTTTTTCCCTTTTCAAAGGCAAATTGGAAAACATTTCTACATTTAACAATGCCAGTTGTGCATTAGTGTTAAGATTTGAACTCTCAACTTGCAAGTGTGATGTGTAGAGTTTGAGGGCAATGCTGGAGAGCATACTTTTTGATGTAAGTTTGGCAAGCTTAAGAGCTCTTTTCTCATAAGATTCCTGAAAATTAGGAAGCATCAGTAATATCAGAAACCTGTTTTTGTATGTTGTTTAAATTCTAATGGAAAGCGCTAGGAAGCTTATGCAAAGGATTTCTCAGCAGAATCCTTGCAAATAATATTCCTTAATAGTCTCTCTCTTCTTTCTCCCACCAGATCTAGCTTTCAGTTTCTGGCTTAGTTTTCTTGTTTTTTGTTTTCCCTCATCCTGTACTAGCTAATGGAATGGGAGCACAGTACTTAAAACACAGTTACAGGAGTGTTCACTTTCGTTTTGGCAAACTGGACACAGGATACTATTTTTTTAGGTGAATTTAATTGTGTTTTTTTTCCACTCCCATTTAGCTCCGTATTCAAAAGCTCCAAGTGAAGACTATTTTTTGATTAATGCTGCCATCTAAATTCATGATTGGCACAATTATTAGGATCCTGTATAGGATGCAGATGTGTATTTACGCACATTTGTTTTTTATAGATGCATCTTTAGTTTTCCTCTTTACTGTCGTGATGAACTGACATTTGAAATACCCAAACTGTGCTAAGATTGTTATACTTGTGTAATACAAACAAACTACCATTTTAAATCCCATAATTAAATGTGTTGAAAGAGCTCTTTGTAGGTCATCGAGAACAGTCTCGTGCTCAGAAGAAGTCCAGTCAGAGCAGGTTGCTTGGGGTCTTGTCCAGTAGAGTTTTAAGCACCTTTGGTGATATTTCTGTCTCTGTGAAATGTGTTTTCTGGATTATCCTGGAAGCCTCTTAATTTCATTCAGACTGAAGAAATTATTCTTAAACACTTAAATTGGTTTGTTCCTGCTAAGTGCCATTTCTGTGGTTAGTAATAAAAACCAGATTTTTTATTTCCTTTCTTAGTTTCTCACCAAACTTGACAAGGAGCCTTACAGTTTTAGTAGACTTGGAAACATTCCCCCCCCCCTTTTTTTTTTATGTACATACTTTGAGACTTTCTTACTGGGCTTAAAAGACTTTGGTTTAAGGTCAGTAAATTCACATCTTACCTTTGAGTATCTGCTGACTCATGAATCCATTTTTCCCAGTCCTAGAATGGTCATATCATTTATAGAATACTTACAACTTCTCTGAGGATTAAAACACAATAGAAGACAAGGGTATTCTTAGTGAGAACATTGAAGAGAAATCATATTCTTAGATGTAGTTATTCACTACTGAAATATCACAACAGAAACTGGCAGCTCTGGTTTGCTAATAAACAACTAGTATGTATACTATTTCCATGTTTTTTGTTATTTTTTCACTTCTCCAAACAGGATTGCTAAAACAAGGAAGTAGAAAGATATAATAGAAGTGGGTTTGTTTTCTAAACTGTTTTGTTCGAATACTTGTAAGCTGTTAGCACTTTAAGGTTTTTGGAAGCTTGGTAGAGTATTAAAACAAAGGATGATATTTTCAGATGCAGATAACTCAAGTTTAGTGTTAGCTCATCAGTGGTTCTTTTTAATATCATTTCTGAATGTCTGCATTTAATTATTCCCAGTAAAGAAGATGGCAAGACTAAACATAATGTGGGAATATGGCTGTTGTAGCATTACAAACATACCTGTGAACGGGAGGTGTTCATACTTGGAACGTTTTCGGGTCTCTAATATCTCAGAAGAGACATGTGAAAACAGGTATAAGGACAAGGCTACTGAATAAACTGTGTCATAAGTCCAATTTAGTATGAATACACAGTTGTGGTGGGAATGGCAGGATGACAGATTATTGGTGACTTAAAATCAACAGAAACTCATGGTAGTAAACTAACTTACAGTACTGGAGTAGCGTATGTAATAAGAGGTCTGCTTGAACTTGGAAGCATTCTTACTCTTGTGAAAAACGTTTTGCTTTCATAGAAGAGTGAAACAGACTAGGGTGTACATTGATGTTTAGCAGTTAAATGTTTGTGGGAGTAGAAAATGAGAAAAGTAGGGTAGGCCTAAATGCTTCTCAGTGATGCTGATAGATGGACATACTTGGATGACAAATTAATACAGCCGTGCATATTTTGCAGGATCTGACTTGTTGATTTCCTGTTTCATTGTATGCTTTGTATCAGACTTATGTGCACAAACTGTAAAAACGGATACTGGAAAGAACTCCTCCTGATCGAAATAATGCAAAACTCAGTTGCAGTGTGTTTGATCAGTCACGAATTGTGCTTAGCTCTCCAAAAAAAAAATTTCCCCGTTCTTGTTTTACTTCAACATTTGCAGATTGAACATTACTTTGTTTTCAGCAGGGATCTAAATAGTGGATAAATGCAGGTAAGAGTAGTCTGCTCATTTCTAATCATGTAGCTGATCTGTAAGAGAGGTGACTTTATCCATTTCTTCACTTATGGTTACACCACAGGCTTTCAGATTTTCTGTATGATGGTTTGTAGTCTAGGAGTTGTGAAAGGAGAAGAGAAGATAGAATTCTGTTAGCAAGAAATTTCCAATGCCATCATAAGAAACGAGGGAGCTTCTCTAACAGTGTTTTTCCTTACATACACCACAAAACCCAACATTCTTAAAATGGAACGGCACATCTCATTGGCATGCTCTAATTATTCAACCAATTTAGTAATATAATATTACACTGGCACATAGACACTGTATTAAAATCAAGTGTTAACACTTTCAACACAGTCTGTGTTCATAACAAGAATGCTGATGTTGATTCTTCTGATGGTTGTATTGACTGATAGAGGTGTTACAAATTCCTTGTGATAATCTCTTTGAAGTGCTGGGTCTTCCTTGTGAACTGCAAACCAGCCAGTTCTGTCATCCTGCTGGCAATTCATAGACGTGCCTGTAAGCATGGCTGTGACTGCCGCTGCAATACTGATAACGCTTGAGTTCATGACAGCAGGTTTTTTTTCCCCTTCTCTGCTATTGGCAGCATCTTATCTATAGAAGAAGCCTTTTGTTGCAACCTTTTGGGGTAAAAAATAAGAATAATAATAAAAAAGTTCTTTTGATCCTATTGAGGAAATATTGCTACAAAGAGCTCCCTTTTTGATGTCTTAATTTCAAGATAGTTGTGTTGGTGTGAATGTTCATCATGCATAAGAAAATTACAGTACTTCGGTTAGTATTTCTGTAAAGCCATCCCACTAGAAGGCATATGTAGGCCTTGAACATTATTTCCAAACATCCAACATTCTTCTAGAATATTGGGGATTAATCTAGGGTGTTTTAAAGTCTCTGCTTTTCACTCTGGGACATGAGCATATTGTCTTTCTGTCCCTTCCCCTGTCATGTTCAGAACTTCAGAGCTGACTCCTCCCCTGGTGGGATGTACATGTTGCACATGTTTTGAAACAATTACACGAATTTTAATTCTGTCACAGGTTAGAAACTGAGTTGTGGTGTTGAGGACTTGGGAACTAGAGTTCAAGTAGTACAAACAGAACTATGCAGTGAAGGAAGATTTCTCCCTACTCCAAGGACTGGGGTACCCCTATTTTGAGTTGGTTTAGGAGCTTGTAACACTTAAATATCTTCTAGCTCTTACTTGCATGTTGTTATTTCATTACAAAACCCCATTTCAATTTTGCTTTAAATCAGCCTGTTATTTCTTTCTAACCTTTTGTTTTTTTTTTTTTTTCATTCTGGCATAGTAGTGAAATCAGGTAACTACATTGTCTCACACCATCAAATAAAACTTGGGAAGGTGAATAACTTGTCATACTATTTCTAAGGTTAAAAGTAGGAAGAAAAACATTATAGCTCTGTTAACAGTCTGAATGAGAGTTTTCTGTCTTAAAGTAATGCTCCCTACCTCTAGGGAGCAAACAAAAGACCATCTAATGGTTCATAACCTTTCAGTCTCAAATACTAATTTGAAGTATGGATATATCCTCTTTAGTTCTGCATGTGTCTTTGAGGAAAGTGGAATTCTACCTACTTAGTACTTCTAGGGGCAGCAGATTTGTTTACCAGCTGATAAGGTGGAGAAGATGCTGCTGTCTGTTGCTGATAATCATGCTATTGACCCATGCTTGAGTTTATAACATCTATAGTTATCGTGTATTGCTGTACTTTCACTATACTACACTGGGACATCATTCCACTTTGACAATGCTTCTTAAAGCTGGTTGAACCTTTTCTTTCACTTGTTGTTGGCCCTATTCTTGTCCTGTGCTGTACTTGCAATGCATCCGTGTGAACACGGGATTTGTTTTCCTCCAGGGTTGGGAGTTGTTTCTTCTAGTTAACTCAGTTGCCTGATTCTGTATCATGGTATGAACATACAAACTGTGCTGATATAATACATAGTAGGATGGGAGCTGATGAAGCTTATGCTACTACCAAGGAATTTTTGTTCATGACTGTCACTTAACAAGTAATAATACTCCAACTGAGAGATCTGGAAGGTCTTTTTCTGCTTACCTTTGAGTCTCTGTGACTCTAATTCTGCAGCTGTGGCTGTTGCTTATCTATAGTAGGTGAGAGATTCCCTCCACTGCACATATTAAGGCTATATAAAAGAATTGCATGCCTCTGGAACTTGACCCCGGCATGCCTGATGTCCATGGTGGACATAGTGTAGATGAAAGCTGGCCTATTCTTGTCTTTGGATTCATACTCTTATTTCTGTGCTATAGTGGAATCTGCTTTCCTGACAGTAGGTGGGCAAAAGACAAATTTTGCTATGTTTCATGCATTTGTCTCCACATTGTGGTTAATCTTAAATGTTTAGCTGCCTGGATTTAACTTTCCTTTCTTAGGCAAAATGGATACACTTCGTAGGCTGATTCCTTTCAATTATTCTGGTACTTCAGCATCTGGAATAGCTTTGTGTAACACAACTTTTTGTTAAGCTTTGCATTCTGTCTCTCCTTCCTTGAGTGCTCTGGTACAAATAATGCCCATCACTTATCGTGGTTGATTGTGAAGTTAAAGGTGTTTGAAGTCTGATGTCCTTATTAGTGGGAGAAGGTGACATTAGTAGAGCCTTAGTAATGTCTATTTTGCTGATACTGCTCTTCGAAGTTCATCAGATAGAATGCAAATCTGAGTTTTCTCTTTGGCAGACTCCTGCCAAGAAGGGAGGCTTGTCTTTCTGTTTGAGATGTGGGAGAAAGAAAGGTGGGATATTTGTATGACAGAAGAATGATTGGTAGGACATGCAATTGTAGGGTGGTTTTGGAGTGTTACGCTAAGTCGTAACCTTTGCCTGCCTGTATTTCTTCAGTCAAGTGAATTAATAATCACTGTGTGAAATGTAATTAAACTTTCTTATGCTGTTTTTTTTAATATAAATGTTATCATGACAGGATTTGGATTGTAAGGTGACTTGGTGTTTTGTGGACATGGAATAACTTCTGCCTCCTGAAATCGCCATATGCAGGTGTTCCTGCGGTGTTTGAGACTGAGTTTTTTCCCTCCGGAATCATATTGCATCTGACAGACTAATAAATTACACCCATGTTCCATGTGTTGATCTCTGATCCATGTTTAGATCAGGAAAAAGTGTATCTTTAGGATCAGGTCTTGCACATATGATTTAATTTTATACATTGACTTCTACATTGACTAATTACATAAAGTTTCTGTTGTGCATAGTGGTGTGGGTTTTTGTTGTTGTTTTTTTGTTTGTTTGTTTGTTTTTGTCTTAGACTGTCCTAAAGCATTACCAGAAAAACTGGACAGGAAAATTTTTCCTTATTGCTAGTTAGGAGTGCAGATCTATCTTGTCTTTTTTTTCTTTTCTTTTCACCTTTTCAATTTCACCTCCAAATAAAATTTTGGAATACTTCGAGGAGGGGAAAGAATAGAACGCAAACAAAATGTCGTGAAACAGCATTTTTTTAATGAAAATGCTATAACATTGAGATGAAGTTCAAGTGTAAATTTCTCAGCTAATCTTTATATTTCAAATTCAGCATGTATCTCATGCAGAGTTCAAACATAAATACAATTGCACTGGATCAAATAAAAGGCCAGTCTATTCTAGCAGCATGCCTCTGATAGTAACCAATAATGAATGCTTACAGAAAAGTGCAAGAGCAAGGCAAACATAATTTGACTGTTACTGCAGTTTAAATGTAACCTGACAGTATCAGCTTCCTTGTCCCTTTTGATTATGACTTAAACTTGAGATACATTCTTACATCTAATAGCTTCCTCTCCAAACTGACTTCTTTTTCTCAAACTCTTCTGAACTTCTAATACACTGTTTTTTTAATGGTTTCCTTACAGACAATAAAGATGTAACTCCTTCTGTTTAAAAGAAATGAAGCAGCAACAAACTTCTTCATATTTTTGTAGTTCCCCTTTTAAATTTAATGTTTGTAACGTTGTACTTCTCACTTCTGTTGTTTCTGTAGAGACAGTGAATTGAAATACCCTGTGATTCATAAGCAGTCATTGATGGTGTCTTGTATTTAATCTTCACATAACACCCCCAATTTAGAGTTTTCCATTCTAAACTAGTTAAGCAAAGAATTCCTATAATCTCACTTCTAGAGGGGTTGTCACCTTAAATCGTGTGCAGTTCTGCACTTAGCTTTCCTTGCTTCTTCAGTATATTAACACTTATAAAACCATTCTCATTTTCAGTGCCAGCAAGCTGCTTCAATTTTAATTTAGGATATCTAATTTGTTTATAGAGGGAACGCTTCATGCCAAGCATTTCCACAGCCCCTAATGAAGTTGACCCCCCTTTTTTTCCTTACAGTATTTTCTCAGTCATACATTGGATCTTCAAAAGCTACCTAAATTGCATAAACTTCACATCTACATTTTACCTAATAAATGAACTCAAATTTTTTGCTCATTGTGAAAACATTTGTGGAGTAGAAGTCATTTTTCAGTTTGGATAAAGAATAACATTACTTGTGTTTAAAAAGCTGTAAGTACAGTTGACACATGAATGCCATGGAAAACTATATGAGCTTGCGTCTCTTTCTTTAGAAAGATGTGAACCCATATGGATATTCCAGTACTGTTTTGAAATGAATGAAGATTGCTTGGAAGGGAAGCCATACTATCTTCCTATCTTGCTACTTCTGTTTTACTATTGACAGATAATGGGTACCATTTCCTATTTTAAAACCTGAAAGAACTGGGTTTCATTTCTTAATGGAAAAGTGGAATCCTTGCTCCACAGTCTTAAGCCATTTTTTTTTTAAGTGGAGAGTTTTCAACATTATTATATATCAATATATATGGTTATATTATCAATATACCAATTTTGCAACATTTGTATATTTTCTTCTAATGTGAAATTGTATGGGTTTTGTACGAGGGTACACAAAGGGACATAAACCAGATAGTGCTAGTGTGATTTTTGTCAGGCCAGGTTAGTAAGTAACCACAGCTGTTGCTGTATTATCTGTTGAGTACCAAAGTCCAGCTCCACTCATTGTCCAGAGTGGAGAGTTGGAGTATCCTACAGTTCTTGTCTGGCCCACTTCTGTGTTTTATTTCTGCAAAAGAAATGTCAAAGCTGTGTTTTAACCTCTCTCTTTCCAAGATGTGTGGTTAGGGTGTGACTGCGTACAGTGGAAGAATTTTTGTGGTGCTCTTGAATCTTCTAGTTCAGATGCAACCTACAGTACTGCTGTTCGGAGCGGTGGCGGTATGGTAGGTTGTGTTATTTGTATTTTGTGGGCTAGGTCTTTGTACTAGCCTTCAGCTCTCTTTCCAGCTGCTGATAGAACAACATAAGGAAGAGCCTTGGAGCTGATTTCTTCAGAGTGAAATTGTATCAAGCCTGTCTGCTGATGTGGTGGAGGTTCTAGAACTGTGCCAGCAATAAAACTATGTGCATCTTTTTTGTATGGTTACCTACTCTGGTATTAGAATAAGACAATCTTTGCTTAAATTAGGATTTTCTGCAAAACACTTTTTTTTTTTTTCATAGGAAAGCTGCCATTTTTCCATAATGTTTTGAAGGTTGATGAGCTGGAAAACAGAAACCTTATTACTGTGAAAACTTTCTTAAGGTCTGCTAAACAATTCTGGTTTTAGTCAGATGTTCAGTTTTAGTTAAGTCTTTGTTCTATTGTCTTTTCCGTTCATTAAGAATCACAGTCCTGCAAACTAAATCTCTCTTCTTGCATCTTGTAGCTAGAGTTTGCAGAACTGTGTCAGCAGTAGATGCCCTGATCTGAGGCTTTATGATATATATGGTTGAGAGTGTTTCTTAAAAATGATTGAAAGACTCGGTGACAGCCAGCTAGCTCAGAAATTTCACATACTCCAGACTTCAGGAAGCAAATTTGAGGCTACTTGCAAAACTCATGCCTCTGGAAGGTGGTGTTTCTTTGTACCAGTACATTTTATTCAGTGGGAATCTGCATATGCTGTGCGGGTGGCTTTCACCACTATAAGGCACGTTGATGACTTGCATTCAGCCTGTTGTGTACCAGCATGTGTTCTTTTTATGCAAAGCTATCTTCTATTCTTCTGTCCACCAGCCTGCACTAGTGTGTGGAGTTACTCTGCCACAGGTGCAAGTCTTTGCTTTTGCCTTTACTAGACTAGATGAGGTGGCTGCCAGCTGAGGTCACTCTGGCTGGCATCCCAACCCTCCAGCATGAGTTGCCCTTTCTTTGCCTCCATCTTGGTGTTGTTCATGTGCTTAGAGCACATTTCGTCTTGCTTTCCAAACAGTGACGAAGGTACTAAACAATACTGAATCCTGTGTTGACCCCTGAGAAATGCCACTCATAGTTGGTTTGCTGCTTATGCTTCAAGCTGTTGAGCTCTCTTCTTTGAGCCTGACAGTGACTTTTAGCCACCTTTCCAGTCACTTTCTAGTCCACTTTTCCAATGGAGTGGAACAAAAGAAAGTCTTTGTTCTGCTGACAGTATGATAGGGGCTAAGTAGAAACTGTTATTTTGTGCAAGTTCTTAAAAACTAAGAACTAAAGCCTGAAATAGCAAGAGATCTACATTGCTTCTTCGTTAAAAGAGTTTGTTCAGCATTTTTGAGAAACCACATCCTTTTGAAATATCTTAAGTTGGGAACAAGTTACTTTCAAAAAAAGTAGACATTCTTTCTAACATAAATTTTTATTTCTTTCAGGAAGATAGTTTCATGGACTTTAATGACACAGGCTTTGATAGTTAACTGATAATTTCCGCTTCAAGTTTTTATATATTTTTTTTAAAGATGGCATGCAGTCAGAGATGATATGCATTTTTGTAGTGCACTGTTTTTTCATACCTTCTGCATGCAGATTTGCATAATGCATTGTCAAAGTAACTCTAGTTCAAGTATTATATTCCCATTGTCAAAGATATCCCCACTTTCTGCTCTTAGGCTAGGGTAAATTGTATCCATATTTTTATAGCAAAGTACTTTTGGCATTGGTCTGTGTGACTTTGTTCTCTTCTTAGCTAAGTTATAAATGTGTAACTGGAGAATATCTCGGTTACTGTGCTTACAATAAAGAACACACTTTCAGATGAGAATTGTAGTTCTTTAGCAAAATACGCAAGTTTTTTTTTTTTTCTTTCTGACTTGGCTTTAGCATTGCAGATATTTCGCACAACGAAATTAGATTCAAAAGTAGCTGTCAAACAGGAAAAGTAATGTTTACTGGGCTTGTACCTTGATTTACTGTTGAACCTAGAATGGAAAAAAATTAAATGGTTGCATAGAACAAAGACTGATAGAAGAGGGACAAACGATATTTATTTTCTTTTTAAATGTTCTTAATTATTAGTGGGTAATGCATCTTTGAATTCCTGTCATTTTTCTACGTTCTGTTTAAGTGCATATCAAATAACACTATTTTAGTATTTTAAGTCTTTTTGCTAAATTCATTAAATGCAGTAGCATCTGTTAAAACTGAATTATTTTACACCTTAATTTTTAGGAGCATGACAAGAATAACAGTGGGTATTTTAATCTTCTCTTATTGCATGAAAATTTTTGACTTAAAATTTGTTTTTGTTTTTTTTTTTCTTCCCTTTTGGTTCTAGATCTTTCAAAGAACAGATTTACTGAAATTCCTCCTGACGTCTGGCTGTTTGCACCACTGGAAACTTTAAATTTATATCATAACTGCATCAAATCCATTCCAGAATCTATAAAGAATCTGCAAATGCTTACCTACCTTAACATTAGGTAAGTAATGCTTCTCACTTTTTGTCTTTATACAATTTGCCTCATTGGAAAGGTGGCATCCTACTTCTTTAGGACGTTGAGTGCCCTTGTGCTTACATTTTTGCTCAGGTAGATGAAATTATTCTGTTTGCGATATGCTTGGTGTTTTAGAGCCAGCAATTCTTGTCGCTTCCTTTGCAGGAAGGAACTGACTGCATTACGAAATTTCAGCCAATAAACTGAGGTAGCTGACTATAAGGAGAGTTTATGAAGTTTTCTTTGTTTTTAGTGTTATGCTGACAGACTGTGTTTAAAAACTACACTTAGAAATTTGCTGCTCTCGAGAGGGTAGATCACTGGCCAGAACATCCTACTCATTTTGCACATCAGTCACATCCATTGCTACTGTTAAACTTGGAAAACACATGGTTGGATCTTCTTAGAAGAACAGAACATGAATGAGCTCTACCGCAGATTGTCAAAGATACCCTATAAATATATGGAAGCTTGTTTGCTACAATATTCCTCATTTTTTATATTGTCTGTCTAAAGTACAAATCAATTTTCTCAGCTTAGAGCTATTTAACATGTGAGATTTGATTTCAGAATTTATTTTGAAATAACTTTGTGAATTGATCTTAGAAAAGAGGTGGAAAAAAACACAACTGTCTTGAAATTTCCGATATCCATGCTTAGTGATAATTTGAGTCATCTGTTCTGTGGAGATTCTAAAGAGCATTAATGATGTGATAAAACTGCAGTGTTTTCTGAAAGAAACTTGACCTAATTTTCTTCATAGTAGCAAACCCCTTTTCTCTTTCGATGGTAATTGAGGTGCTGAATACAGTTCTTTATACAGAAATACAGTAGTAGCATGTACTTCTAAGTGTGTGTTACTTCTTATTTCAGGAGTTGACTCATCTAATGGTCGTTTGCCTTACTGTGCTTTGTCTTCATTTTTGCGCTAGTATCTGAGGACTTTTCACAATGCACATTTTTTTTTTTTTTTTTTCAGAATAAAAGCACATGATCTCAAATCATAATTTTGGATTCAAAAGACTGAATAAAAGTAGTATGCAGTTCATAGCAAAGTAGTCAGTTCCTTTTTCAAAAACAAAACAAAAATGACTTCAGGTGAAATTAAGTGATGCAGGGAATTACTGTTTCATTGTCAAGTTCTTATAACGACAAGAGTTTGTTTGCACATTATATTTCTGTTTCTCATACTGTCCAACCAGAAAAAGCCTGTCATATCTGCATGAAATGTAAAATAAAGAGACTGCATGCCAACATGCAGAGCTTTTGTATTTTTCACTTAGTGTTAACACAGTAAGTACATTCTTTACAAAGATACTGATACCAGTTTACTTTTAGTTTGTTGTTACAGTTGCAGTACTTCTTTGGAGCTGAAATGTTGTATTATATTTGCAGCTGTAACTGTACTCATGTAAAAAAAAAAAAGTAAAAAGATTTTTTTAATACGAAAAGTGTTCTGATACTTATCTATTAAACAAAGATTTTTTTTTTTTTTTTTCCTTACTAA